>DWHO01000385.1:0-20975 GCA_018247575.1 Eurytides lysithous rurik | reverse complement strand
GCATACGATCAATGTCTTTTTTTACACGGTTTTTTCTGGAACCAATCTACCGTGTAAAAACAGAATTAGGTGTATGCATAAAAACATTGTTGTTGTACATAGATTTAACAATAAAAGTATTGAGTTTACTATGATATTTATTTTTAAACATTACATTGTTTTTCATTTAAGTGTAAAGATAGTATTGTGAGCAGGCTTATAAATTTAGAACAGCATATGCATAAAGAATACAAAAGGATAATATGTATTTATTAGTTACGAAACCACAATTATATAAAGTGTTAAAGCTATGGTAATGAATACAAGTCCTATATTCTTATTCAATAAAGATTAAAATGTTTAAGCTGCAATCCTTAATCTATGAAATTATATGGATAATATCTAAGCTATTAGGCTTAACATTAAAATAAATGTTTGAATCATACAATTTATGCTTATTCTATTGAACTGAACTCTGGACATAATTTACTAGTTTTAAGGTTTCTTTTTTACTACACATTACAATGTACAATGAAATTTATTGAAATTTTGAATTGATAGCTCACAGTCTCTGTGTGAGAGAACTAATTTTTGTAATCTCTCCTTTGGTTGCTTTCGTGTTTAACAATATGTGGTTGTAACATTTAGAAATCAAACTTATAAACTAGCAAAATTTGCTTATTAATATAGTATTTATGGGTTATAATAAATATTATTTAATTTCATCCCAGAAAACAAGTTATTCACTGTGTGTTTTAACAGTTTTATAATAGTTTCTTATTATTAAGTTATTAGTACCCTTTTTTTAATGATTGTTTTGTACTACTGTTATTATTCTGGGAATTCTTCAGAACAAAAAACTGAAATCTATGGAAATATATTTTGTAAATCTCCCTTTACCATTTCATAAATTTAAAAGCAATTTGATTAAAACAATGTATGGTTATTTAACAAAAATTAAATTTAAATATCCATACCTTGATTCAAGTGTAGGAATTATTTGTTATTTTGTGAAACTTCTGCAATTGTAATAAAAAGCCATGTAAACTTTTTGTGAATAAATTATTTTGATGATTAAATGTTTAGTTTAATTTTTATTGGTCGCCAAATATCTAGGTACCAATGAATTAGGTGTTACAATTATTACAATGCATTGTAGCAATCTAAGGTTGATATTTATTTCCATTTTATATATAACAATTTTTTTTTTACTCATATATATTGTTTATTTTTTCTTTGAAGTACATAACAGTGACTTGTTGTTAAGCGAGTGATTTTATAAAGTCGTTTAGTCAGCAAGACGTGCGCTCTCGCATAACACCACGAGTAAATTCAAAATTATACGGCTCAAAGCTACTATCCTTAAAACGGGAACTCAATGCAGATTTCACATTAATTTGAAATGACCCGATTCGTACGACCAACGTGTTTAATGAGAAAAATGATGTGTCCATCCCGTTATTAAATAAACAAACTACAATAAATTATATTTTTAATGGATCCAGTCACGACAGTATGCGAAGTTTTTAAACAATTATAATCGAGTAGTCACGGTCGGTTTCAAAAATTACTCCAAGCAATATACTATCGTCGTTAAAATTAATAGTAAACGGTATTGATTGCCTCGTGATTGAAATCAATTTGACGACTAGAATTCCTCCGTTTGTTTCCTATTGGTTACGATTCAAGTCGAGGTTTGATCCTCCTTCCGAGGGATCTCGCCGTACTTATACAATACAACTCGTACTTAACAAACAACGGTGTAATCCTTTTTTTAATATGGGAAAAATTACTGGATTTACTGCCATCTCGTAATGGTGGCGGTAGGGGTGCGTGGTCTCGGCATAAGCCCATCATTGACGCATTTACCGGGGCGAAGGAACACGTAAGCGTTAACTTCCACAACCCCAAGACAGTTGTACTCACCGGTTGTAAGGACATCCACTTCCATTCCACAGCTATATAGCGCCCGTCACGAGCCCTATCAAGAGATCGAAACGAGCCTATGTTCGCCCCTCAGGCTTTATAATAGAGGAAAATGTTGCGCGTGTAGGTCAACGTGAGCTCAGAGTTCGCCAGAATTTAGCGCTTCTCGGCAAACCAGAAGGGGCATTAGCCAATCCTTGCTAGGAATCTAAAAGTCAAGTTTCCCACGTTCACGTTTGTGACGAGAGGAGGTAAAAGTCTGGGGTAACCTGTACGGCTCTAATGAAGAGAAGGGGCGGCAGTATCGGCCTAAGAACCATGGAGGCTGTGCGTTCTGTCCTAAGTCAGTGGCTGGACATTCATGATATCTTCGCTAAACGAGCAACTCGGTATATAGCTGCGTGACTGTCTGCGTGGACTACTGGTGTAGGTCCCCGGTTTACAAATCGGAGATCGTGAGTTTGAATACTGCGGAGTAGAATTTGTGTTTTTTTTTTTATAAATAATAACTCGGATGCTAGCTGTCGAGTGAATTAACCAGGCCACAGGCACCTGGGAAATCTGGCGATGGAGACAAGAACGCAGGGAGCTTGCCTTGACGAACACAATCTTCTATTATTTATAATGCATTATATTAGAGTTATTTTTAGTTAAATTGAAAAACTATTGTTTAAACAACAAAACTAAGTACTTTAATAATTTTATCGAAATAGTACAAACGCCAGATGTGTGGCAGTACTCGTTTAAAGCTGAAATTAATAAATCTCTGATAAATAATTTCACATATTACAACAGGATGGAGAACATATTACTATTAAATATTTATAATATTGACTATTTTTATAAGATTTTTATTTCTGTCTTCTGTTGTAATAATAGTTTTTTCTTTAGTTTTAAAGACCTCTCGTCATATACTACTGGGCTTAAATCTATTCCTTCAAATAATTCGATTACATTTTTTCTAACAGTTCTAAAAGATCTTCTTGTGTAGATTTTGGAGTGTCAACGATGAAAGATAAATCATAATCTTTGGATTTAATGCTAGTTTTAATTTGTTCAAAATGCATATCTGTATTTATATCGAGAGTTTTTTTCCTTAGATAACCTTCATTTGTTGTTGGCAACTGTATTTGTATGTTTGGTTTCTTAGACATCCCTTCGATATGAGACAAAAGACAATTAATTTCATTACTGTCAATAGACATATTGGCATATTCTTCCATAAATTTCTTTTTATTATCATATTTATAAATATTTTCTCCTAAATTTTGGGATATTTTATCACTCATCGCAACGGAAGAATTAAAAGTACCGTCTTTGTTTTGTAATCCTAATCTTAGTAAAACTGAAATTTTTGTATGATATTCTGAAAACCATAAAATCATTGTGCTGTATAAGCATTTGTAATCGTCATCTGATATTTTTTCTTGAAATGATTCAATATTGCTTAAAACGATTTCTATGTAACTTTTAGAAAAATATGGTGGCATAAGGCTGGCAATACCTTTTAGATGTCTGCGACTTATATCAAAAATACTCTGATTATTAGCGATCGATAATTGCCATTTGAAGATCATAGTCATCAAATCCCACAGTTTGTTCATGGAGTAATCATCAAGTTTCATGATAGATGCTGCCGATATATCTTGCAAAAGTTGTTTTATTGCGGCATGAGTAGCTACGGGTTGGGGGATAAATAATTCCTCTTGAAGTTTTGGATGAAGCAGTACCGTAACTATATCCGTTAGCACTGAAATAAATATTAATTATATATAATTATATATGACAGATTTCTAACATGTATACTAAAAAAAACTTATTTGCTTGATTGCAGGTTCAAACGACAAACCTTTTTCTGATTTGTCTAATGGAATGTTTTGACTCTTCAACCTCTGATCTATAACGTATATCATTTCACAACCTAGATTTATTACAATAAATGGTGTCGCAAAGTGCGACATCTTCACTGTTAACTTTGTGCTGAACAAAATATAATTTTGAAAATGATTATTGATCACATATATGAAGGTGTTATATCAAAATTGACTGCTCAGTCTAAGATTGAAGTTATATCAAATAAGCTGTTATCTTCCACAAGTAATTCTGAAAGAGTTTTATTGGTTTACAGTATATTAGGTGATTTAAATTCTTTTCCACAACTTACAAAAGTAGATAAGTCAGAATCTGTGTCGATATATTATCGTAACCAAGGCAACAAATGTTTCCAGTCCTCAGAAGATTTTAAGGCATGGCAATATTACAATTTGTCTTTGTTGCATTCACCATTAAACTCAACTGCTTACTACCTGGCAGTATCAAATAGATCTGCTGTTTATTACTCAATGAAAAAGTACAAAGCATGCTTAAATGATATAGACACAGTTATTTCAATGAATGTACCACAAGAATTAAGTAACAGATTGAAAAAAAGGAAGACATTGTGTGAACAGGCTCTACTAAAAGAGAATGAAAAAAATGAAGCACATCCTGATCTGAACAATGTATTGTCTCTAAAATGTAGTAAAGATTCCAGATATCTAAGTGCAAGTTCTAAGTTGGAAGTGACCTTTTCTAAGGAAATGGGCCGTCAAGTAATTGCTAAAGAAGATATAAATGTTGGAGAGGTTTTGGTTGATGAAGAGCCTTACTTTGTATTATTATTAAAGTCACAATATCTTTTAGCCTGCAGTTATTGTCTTTCTAGAAATTTAAATCTTTTACCTTGTGACAGTTGTTGCTATGCATTATATTGCAGTAACGAGTGTAAGGAAAACGCATTGAAAAATTATCATGCTATTGAATGTCCCCTGATGGCAACTCTGTTTGACATGGACTTTACAAAAATTGAATTACTTGCTTTAAGAACTGTATTAAAGGCCCGAAATGATCATAGTGATTGGAAAAGTCTTATGGAAACAATTAAGGATGTTGAAGCTAATATGGATAATAAATTCCGTGGCCATATAAAACAGAATGGGAAATGGATTTTTGATTCAAAACATTATGCTACTATACATTCTTTAGAAAGTAATGTCAAAAAACGTTCAGTGTCTGATATTTTCCAAAAAGCTGTTACTGCAGCAGTGTTCTTAAAGTTTTTGATTGACCACTCTACATTTTTACATGTAACTGATGACAACCTTGGAGAAGAGGTGAAAAATTGTGTTGCAGAAATGTTGTTGTTACATTTAATGACAAGTCCAACGAATATGCATGGTATCAGCTCAAATATTGAGTCATCTAATGGCACCTTTGTGGAAGAAGAAAACTTGGCAAGTGCACCATATGGCTTTCACAGTCTTTTGAACCATTCATGTGCTCCTAATGCTGTTAGATTCCATAAGCTTGGCACTGGCAGGATGCTGTTGTTTGCATTACGTCCAATAAAGAAAGGCATGCAAATTTTTGATAATTATGGGTAAGAAATTTTCTTATTTCTAGTTGTATATAATTTCTTAAGTAAGTTTATAAATCGGTGAACTACAACCAATATTTTGATTCCATAATTCACTAAAATGTAATGAAGTCATTTACAGTTATAAAATATTCTATCATAACATATTATTTTCTTCAATTTGCAGTGCACATCATGCTCTTGAAGATTGTCTGTCACGTCGATCAACTTTAATGTTTCAATATAAATTTGTATGCACCTGTGAAGCTTGTATTAACAATTGGCCGACATATTCAACTATGGGTCAACCTACTTCAATACCTGCAAAGTTGGGATTGGTAAAAATTAAATTGTTAGATACAAGGGTTATCAATAAATTACAGAAGGGAGATATGGCTACGGCAATTTCATTGTTTAAGTCTTTGTGCAGCCTTTGTAGTCACTTGGAGCCATATGCTCCTTGTAATGACTTATCTGAATGTCAAGAAGCTTTGAAACAATGCTTGGCAATTTTCTTTGGCTTATTGCCTCATGGAAACAAATTAATGATTCCTTGGGATGCTATACCATCTAAAATGGGAATTCCTGTTGACGGATCATCTTAAACAGTTTTAATCAAGAGTTATTGCAATTAATGATAGAGGAAACGCAAAAGTTTAGTAGATAAGTGATTTAAACTCTATGTATTATTCATTGTAACTTTATTTGTATTCAAATTTATGTTACTTTTATGCCATGTAGTAGTTATATTATGATATGTATGTATTTCGTCACATTAGTCCTTATTTATAAGTTGTCTTAAAAAGTTTAAAACAAAATTCATGCAAAGTTATTGCACATTTGACTAACAGATTGAGATTTGATTCTTTCCTTGTAAATAGCCTACAGGAGAAAAAGGTACATCTTTGATTTAAAACTGATGTTTGAACTAGACATCCAACAAACAATATGCACAAGATCTGAAGAAGTAGTAATATAAATTAAAGGAAAAAAATGCAGTATTTATAAGACACTAAAACACTGTCTTTTACATGTTCATCAATGCGACATATTCAAATAGGTATATAAGCTGATATTTAAAAATATTTTGTTAAAACAAAAGTATAGTGTGCTTTAAATGTTTTATTTGCTCTAGTCATTAGAATAAAAAAAATATTTGTCGTATATACAAGTATTAATGGACCTTAAAACATAGAAAAAATTAATAATAAGAAATAACAACATTTTTCTGTTAATATAAAACAAAAACATTGTAACTCTAAATGCAACAACAAATAACAATTAAGGCCAGGCCAGGAGCGTCATTTTATGAAAATCAAACATTTACATATTTATTATAATATTAGTGTACATTAGAGGTGTTGAAACATTGTTCATATTAGTGAAGCATCAGGCTCTTAATATAAGTATATTGTCTAGCCAAGAACTTTTTCCATTTAATCCTTCATATTTGTCATAAAAAAAATAATACTTTTTTATGTTTTAATGATTTTAATTTTAAGTATGACTGCTATGCGATAAACTAGATGTCTTAATTAGAAAAGGTTTGCGGTCATATATAATCTTTGAATTTAGATGTAAATATATCATAATTCAAAGATATAATATAATGCAAAGTATATCTTTGATGGAACAATGCTTGCGCTATTAGTCCTAGGGTCTATATAATGCTTCAGCGGTGTATCTCTAAAATGCTTTACCTTTTTTTTATTGACATATAAAAACCTTGCAGATTTTTTTCTAGTTAACATTTAATATATATTTCATATAATAATATATCAGTTTTATAAATATTTTAATTTGTTATTATGTATGAGTTCAAAATGTGTTGTGTTCTGTTTAATACAAAAGTTTAATGTGGTGATCGAGTTGAAGTTTTCTTTTTATAGTTTATATTCTTGATATTATTCTATTAATGTATCCGCTTGAGAAATAAAGAGTAGTATTAAAAAAGAGTGATTTTTTTATTATTCTGAGGGTGTAATTGAAACTAAATAAAAGTATTACCAAATGCTAAGCTGCAACAGACTAATAAAGAACATATAAATAAGTTTAATTGATTATTAATAGATCCAGATGGTTGAGGGTGAGGTATAAGTGCAGTTCTTGACAGATTTTGAATAATTTTTTCTTCATTAAGTACTGTAATACGACCATATTGCGAGGGATTGATAGGACTATATTTTTTTAAATAACTTAGTAAGCATGTCACTTCGTTGTACGGTAGGATATCTTTTGGGAGTTCTTCAAAAATGCTATAACCGTCTCCGCCATCCGCTAAGAACCCGGGTGCGATAACTTTGTATGTAAAATCGTAACGCACTTCACTTAGATTAGAACAATCGGTACACATCGCTTTAGCCATTGTCACGCGATGTCCGGGCTCTTTGGATAAGTCGAAGACGACTTCGATGCCAGAAATTTGCAGAAATTGACCTGGGCTATCGATGGTACGCCAAGATTCCACAGAATGTTCCAAAGTCTTTAATAACATAGAACCGTTCATTGTTAGAACTGTCAGTGTGTCCGAAAACGGAAGAATTGTGATGACATCACCCCTTGTGATATTAAAAGGCATCTCCGGTCGCCCTAAAGATGTCCTGATTCTTCCCCCTTGTATCACAGCTATATTCACGGTAGCATCTTCGGTATAGTTCAAAATGGCGTCTGTAATAATATTACCCAGATTACACTCCCTTATACGGCATTGTTCTCCGTCGAGGAATGTCAGTGAGGTACCAACTACTTCGTTGTTTATTCGGTCTATGTCTTTGCGATAACGTTTGACTATGTCCATTGTTTGTTCATCTCTGGGTATATCTTGATGTAGCAGCATCGGGTCGCCAAAACATTTCAAGAGTTCCCCTGATGAGTCAAAAACAAGATGCAATTTACCTAGATATTTCGTATACGCGTAAGCTTGTACAACCGGTACCATCCTTCCCGATTCTTGCTTTATAATTGTAGGGTATAATCCTTGGGGATGTTCCGGAGATTCTGCAAAGCTTTCACCATTCCACAAGAAAGTGTTAGAATGGCCTCCGATCACTAAATCGAGTTCATCAACTTCTTTAGCAATTTCTAAATCTCTTAGGAAGCCCGAGTGACCCAGTGCTATTATGATGTTCACTCCTTTCTTCTTTAATATGTCAACTTCTTTTCTAATGGCAGCTATTTCATCTCCATACTCCACATCATTCTTTGGCGCGAGGAATTTCGTATCAGGTGTTAAATATCCTATTATACCTATTTTAACACCTTTCTTTGTCAAAGTAATAGATTTGTATAGATTGCTTATATTTTGCAGTTCAGGCACTCTGTCCAATATTAGATTTGCAGCTAATACCGGTGACGTTAGATTTTTTATAAACGGCACAACCCCATCCACTTCTTCGTCAAATTCGTGGTTTCCAAGGGACTGAAACAAATATGTTTATGTTACACATTTGATACAAAATATGACAAATAGGTATTTGCTATTTCTGATACAAAGAATTGACGAGGTTGAATAATGTTTAATAATGGTTAATTTTTTTCATTTCCAGTAGAATTATTGTCTTGATTGTTTCTACTATAATGGTTATTGGAATTGCACATACTTTCACAAAAGGAAAGACCTTTTGTGAAAGTATGTGTAATTCCTAACTTTTTAACAAGGTTTAATATTTTTCAAAAGGTCAAAGAATGGTAAATGCAGCCAAGATCAGGTCATTTGACTCTAATTTTTTTATCTATTTCTCTAAATTACAATTGATTTATTTAGTAACGTTGTTTTCTAATTTAAAGTAAATTAGCGATTCTAGTCATATATGTAAGTAGGTCAATATCAGAAATTTTAATTTTATTTTTAACTGTCAGCGGTAACGGGAATTAAGGAACCACCTAGATTATTCTATGTTCTATTCTAGAATTTAATTTGAATGTGTTATGGTTTAATGTGATATTTGTAATATCATAATTCCGTCATTTTATCTTTTATGTAAACACTTCTTACAAAGCAATTTCTCTGATAATAGCGGCCGTACAACATCAGATTTATTTTTTAGGATTATAATATTTATATTAAATGTACTTATATTAAAAGCGCTGTTTAAATACTGATGTAGAAAATAAATTTTATGATGGTATGTTTATTACAAAATTTTTTTTTGGTTTTTGATTTGATATGGTTCCTATTTTATGGTAGATTTTCTACTGCTATGTTCAATTTAAATATTGAACACCCAATAGGGTACTTAATTTTTATATCTATTAAGTATTAATAACATCAAGAACTTGTAAATTTTTTTATAACAAATAAAGCGTATTTTGCGTTTTAAAAAAATAAATTGAAATTATAGTGATTTTTATTGTTCTAGTTATATGAAGAGAACAGCGTTTTGTTTGTATAAATAGATTTATAAAAAGGTAACGATAGAGTTATTTTTTAGAAAGGCTGTTTGTTTCTGTCTGATATAAATTTTTATTGTCATATGTACGTATGACTCATGTAACAACATATTAACTGAATACGTTGTTATTCATTTAAACCTATTCACTGTGCGGATAAAACTATTAAACCCTTAAATCGATTTAGATGTATATGGTATAATTATTATGATCATCCCGCGTAATAGTCAAATGATTTCATAGTGACACTTTAGTTCGCTTTTTTCCAGCAGTTGTGTTTTTGAAATCAATTATTTCGCTTATGCGTACTTTTTGTATTGTAATTTGCGTTAAAACTGCAAAATGACACGAAAGAATTTGCCGTCCTAGTTTACACAGTTCGTTACGTAAGTTAGGATAGCAAATTTCTTTAAGAAAGGTACCTAATACGCCACAAGTTTGTAGTGTAACATGACTGGTAATCATTATTCTACAGTCATCGTAATTTTTGTTGGGATGTTTAACCAAGATAAACGTAAAGCACAACTGTTATAAATAAATTAAACCTTAGGTTTGTTTCTTTTTAATAAAAAAATATTATTTCCCATGACCCTTTCTTTAAATCTATAGATATGTATATAATAAAAGATAGAATCCATAGAGAGAGTTTTAAAAGGGACGAGGAAGTCGTCAAGACATTATTCGAGTGATTGTTTTAGTATATGAATCGTTTTAGCTTGGACCTGTAATGTAAAAAAAAATCGCTTTGACTTTTTGTGAAACTTTTGTACCGAAATGTCGGTACCTATATTTATTTTTATTAGCGGTATTAATTTATATTATTAATAGCATGTATTTGACCGTAGTTAGTATTTAATATTCAATAAAATACTTAAGATTTACATATGATTTATTTGCACTTACATTTACGTCTAAATTAGTAAATGAATATAAAATATGATTGATGATAGATATGAATTATAGAATTAATGATAGAAAATGTAAAAGTAACAATTTTCTTGTCAGTTTTACTGCTTTTGAATCTTGTTTGTCTTTTCTCAATTGGGAATCTCCTATTCACATATTCAGTAATCTCATTTATAATTTCATATATATTTAATTCTAAGAGACTAACTATAAAATATTAAGACAATGTTACATTTTTGTTAACTAATCGAATACAAATACTTTGGGAATTTAGACGTTGTCTTACATAAGTAGTTAATGTTGTAACTATTCGCAGATTTGACTATATTACAAACACAAAGAATACACCAGATTTTTTTCTAAAAAAAAAAGCATATTTTGTACAATTTCACGTATATACTACCTAGTTTAGATCAAGCTTCCTTAAGCTTTATTAGTAATAAGTGAGTTAAAGGATTGATAGACAGATCACAACCTTTTTCAGGAATACTGGGCGTTTATAAAATATGTCACTATTAGTGTCTAATAATATTTTTAGGCTTTATTTACACGATTACCTTAAATATAGTCTTAACTCTAATTCTCATAATTAATATATTTAATTATGAGACATTACTAATTATTGTTAAACATATTTAATTTTATAAATAGTTAATGATAACAACAAAAAGTAAGATTAATAACGAAGGAGCAATGGATATAGCCGAATTGACGTTACTGTCCAACAGGATTACTCTTCCTTCTTCACCGGAAAATATTGGACTGTGCTTCTTCACATAGTCCATAGTAGCGCTTAACTCGTTATAACTTAAAACCTCCGTAGGTAGTCCGTCAAACATCCAATACCCGTCTCCGCCTTGCGCCAAGAAATTAGGCATTATCACCTTGTATATCTGATTGCGATCCACGTCAAAATAACTTGGTACGTTGCACGCCGCGCATCTCACCTCGACTTTAACTATTCTCGATCCCGAAGGCCGTTTTAGATCGAAAACTACTTTTATTCCTGAAACTTGCAGAAACTCACCGGGGTAATCTAAAGGATCGTAGCTTGAGACACCGTATTCGAGCATCTGCAAAAGTACGTTGCCGCTCATTTTTACTGTCACTAAAATCCCATCAAAAGGCATAACACCCAATAAGTCTCCTTTCGTTATATTTGTTGGTGATTTAGTATTAGTTATAGAGGACCTTACGCCACCTCCTTGAATAACGGCAATTGGAGCATCTGTCCAATATTTTCCTTCATAATCTGTTGCATAGCGATAGACCATCGCATCTGCTATCAAGTTACCGAGATTACACTCTTTGTTTTGGCAGCTCAAACCGTCTAATTCCACGGAGGTAATTCCAATTACTTCTTCGGTGATGTTAAGGACGTCTTTTCTATAACGTTCGACTATTTTTAAAAGTTCTGGATCTTGAGGTATTGTGTTGTCCAAAAGAATAGGGTTACCATCAATACTAATAATATCCCCGTTGGAATCGAATATCATATGAAGTTTCCCAAGGTACTTAGTGTAGGCATAGGCCTGTACGACTGGGACTTGTTTGCCAGATGCCTGTTTGACATACGTCGGATATGGGCCCTGGATCTCGTCTGAATCTGGCGTCGTACCGTTCCATAGAAAAGTATTTGAATGTCCACCTATCAGTAAATCAATACCTTCGACTTCTTTTGCAATCTCCATGTCCCTCAAGTAACCAGAATGGCCAAGAGCTATTATTATATTTACGCCTTCGTTTTTTAAGTTCTTCACTTCATCCTTCAGGGCTTCTATTTCGTCAATGTATTCAACGTTGTTATGTACTGCAAGCATTTTAGTTTCAGGAGTTAAATAGCCTACCACTCCGACGGCTACGCCAGAAACATTAAAAACGACCGAATGTCTGAGATTAGTTTCTTCGGCCAGTTCAGGAACTTTATTGAGAACAAGATTAGCGGCTAAGACAGGGGTCGTAAGATTTTCTATGAATGGAGTGAGCCCACTGACTCCGTTGTCAAATTCGTGGTTTCCGAGGGACTGGAAAAGAAATTATTTTTATCAGTTAAAAACGAAAAACATCTAAAGATACACAATCGCGTGCAATGGTTAGTATTACAAGTTATGAATATTTCAAAAATCTTATTTCACATACACTTACAAAACTAGACTCTTAAAGTTTTTTAAAAAGTTTTATTAATGCTGAGCTACGAAAGGTAAAATACCTAGCGTTATTCTTTATCGTATATATTCTTCATATTTATTTAATTTGTTTAATTAATTTGAAATAAATGATTATAAATAATAGAAAAGAGAGAGGAAATTATTATATTAATTCAGATTTAACATAAAAATTGACAATGTATTACTTTCCACATGTCTACTTTTAAAATAAATGTCAAATCTTTGATAGATTTTATGAGAAGTTGCTTTTAAATAACAATGAAAATATCAAAGGAAGATATTTGTAAGTTATAGGACTCTGCTGAGTCAGGGGTAGTACCACTATAGGCATTTTAACCATCATGTATAAGTAGTACAAAGCCCAGGCGTAATTATAGGGCTAATGCGTAACATAGGGGTAAAGATTTGTAATAATTTTACTATCACTAAAAAAACTCCAATATAACAATTGGAAACCAACTTTTACACGTATATTCCAAATTATTGCGTGACACTATTTTATTATTAACAAGAGTGCAGCTTACTATTCAATAAAAGACGAAAAAGTAATTATAAATTTTATCTTAACATGATTTTAAAAATGACAAATGGTGTGTAAACGCACATCTATAGAAAAAGCTTCCTATACTTATGTATTATAAACTTTATTATGGTTCATATTTTAAACATTTTATGTGATAAAGCTAAACTTTTTCAAACCTGTTTAAATAAATTAAATTTGTTAAAGATTGTACGAATAACTGGTTAGTACGAAAGTTATAGATAAGGTATACAGTAGTGAACCATGTATAAACTATTTCTATTAAGCGTACGATTACTGTGCAAAACTTATGAAAATATATATATTTTAAATATTTATTAAATGACATACCTAGTGGTTTTCTTTCTCATATATATTCTTCATATTTAGGTATCTTAATATCTAACATGAGGTATAGACATAGCAGGTTGAGTGACTCTTAGACGATAAAATAACAAAAAAAAACTACATCACATCAAACACTATTAATTTCAAAAACTTATATATATGTTCTTAACGTTTCAAGTCATTTGAAAATACGGAATTATAAATAAAATAATAATTGACATAGAAAATTGTATTCATAACAATTTAGGCAGCTTTTTGCTATTCATTAAATCTTTTTAAATTTTTACACCAAAAGTCTCAACAGGCACAAATATGCAACGAATAATCTGAATCTTGTCGTAGATGCGGCGTTGATCACTTTTTCTGGGTTATAGATAACAATACGTCCTTCAACAGCGGGATATAATGGTTTATGGCTTCGTAAATAATCTATTGTCGACTGCAATTCATCATATTTTAATGCAGTAGAAGGCAGACCAACAAATACAGAGAAACCGTCACCCCCCATGGACAGGAATGAAGGCATTAGTATATTGTATATAGACGATGTGTTTAAGGTAGTGTACATTGGCAAGCCGCATTTACCGCATCTTACAAATACATTTCTAACTCTCTTTCCGGATGGATTATGCAAATCATATTCCACTCTTAACCCTGATACTTGTAAGAATTGACCCGGTGCTCGAAGCGGGAAATAACTTGCCACGGCGTGCTCCAACATCTTTAAAATGTTCGACCCGTTTATCGTTACTTTCACCATGTTTCCATCGAACGGCATGACGGTCAAGAGCTCGCCTTTAGTCAGTGTAGTTGGAAGGTTTACGTGAGCTACCGACGCTCTGATTCCTCCGCCTTGAATTATCGCGATAGGCGCATCGGTCCAACCGACTCCTCGATACTCCGATGCATATTTATGCACCATAGCGTCTGTGATCAAGTTGCCTATATTACATTCATTAAGACGACAAAACCTTCCGTCCAAAATTACTGAAATGTTACCAATTGCTATTTCAGATACTTTCATAACGTCGTTACGGTATTTATTAACAATTTGTAGAACTTCTGAATCTTGCGGTACAGAAGCATTTAAAATAATTGGGTTGCCATCAAAACTAATGAGGCCTTTTTATCAAAATTGAGTAGCAATTTGCCTAAGTATTTTGTATAGGCGTACGCTTGAACTACTGGAACTAATTTTCCCGAATCCTGTTTAACCAATGTAGGATATGGGCCGTCTG
This sequence comes from Eurytides lysithous rurik, assembly GCA_018247575.1. Taxonomy (NCBI): domain Eukaryota; kingdom Metazoa; phylum Arthropoda; class Insecta; order Lepidoptera; family Papilionidae; genus Eurytides; species Eurytides lysithous. Next base: position 6,107 of record DWHO01000385.1, on the reverse strand, counting down.
GGTATTCACTATCAGGAGCAGTACCGTTCCAGAGGAAAGTATTTGTGTGACCACCAATGACTAGATCAATTTCCTTTACCCTTTTAGCAATATCTATGTCTTTGGTAAATCCCGAATGTCCTAAAGCTATAAATATGTTTACATTCTCCTTTTTCAGATTATCAATTTCATTATTAATGGCTACAACCTCATCTATATATTCCACATTATTTTTAATTGCCAGTACTTTAGTATCGGGTGTAAGGTATCCGATAACACCAATTCTTATCCCGTTAATATCAAATATTGTGGATTTCATCAAATTTCGTTCGTTTAGCAAATTCGGCTCCTTGTCCAGTATAAGATTTGCGGCGAGTACAGGACAAGTTAAGTTCTCAATGAATGGCGTCAAGCCCGAGATTCCGTTGTCGAATTCATGGTTGCCCAGAGACTGAAACAAAAAAAAAATGACCAAGGAATATCATATTTAACTTTATTAAGGAACGGAATAAATATATAACATGCATTCTTTATGTAATCCCAATATGAATATAATATGAAAATAAAAGTAGTAATAGTGTAATACATAACTAATATTAATATGTACTTATATTTTATAAGCAGAAATGTAAGCTATAAATTGCGTTCGTAAATTTTAAAATGTTTCTTGTATGAAAACACCAAATAACGGATATGTAAGAGCAGATAAAATCTATCACTAATAACGGCGTGGGAATAATTAGAAGTGTATTGAGGTAATAATATTAATTATATGTATTTTACCACAAATAAAAGCTCGTCTGATATAGATAGAAAAGAAGCAAGAATTTTTATATGAATGTGTCAAGCGAAGAAGAAATATATTATCAAAGAATTTTTTTTAAAGATATTGTATGGATTAGTCATCAGTATAAGAAATTTAAACTCTTGCCAGTATTAATATTATATAATAACAAAATTTAATTTGAATATTATTAAATCACCCAATTAAATGCAAGTAATAATTACCGTTTAAAATTAGGCGTATATACTTACTGAACGTAATATTTATTAACGAAAATCATCTTTTTTAACTTTGCAGTAGTACCTTACGTTTAGATTTTTTCTAGAATATGCCACTTGTTTTAGATTCGTACAGATTGAGCCAAAATAAACAGTTTCTACATTAATATATTTAAGATATATAAAAATGTTTTACTGGTTGCAACTATATGTTACAGTGAGATGGAGTTGGTCAATAGCGTTAATTATTCAAAAACATTTGTATTCACACTGTTGATCCTTATCTCTTAATAAAAGTCTGTTTTAAATTCACAAAGTATTTATTAAACTGTGTCTGATAACAAATGACAATATACTAAATGTAACGGCAAATAGACTATTTAAGGATGACGCAGAGTCTGGAACGGCATCAATGTTTAACAAAGTAATTCGACCTGCTACTTCAGGGTATACGGGGCTTTTTTGAGCGATGTATTCTTGGGCACAAGTGATTTCATCATACGCGAGGTTCCGGCGCGGAAGGCCTATGAGCATTGTATAGCCTTCTTCACCATTAGCCAATGATAGAGGCATTAGCAGTGAGTATTCTCTCCAATCGTCAATAGAGAAGAATTCAGGAACGTTACATGACCAACATCTGACGACTGCGTCGACCAGCCTGGAACCTGGATCTCTGGCTAAATCATACGTTGCCCGAATTCCGGAATACTGTAAAAATTGACCCGATGGATTTGTGCGCCTGTAGTTAGCAACAGAATGTTCCAGAAGTTGGGTTAGAACTGTACCATTCATGGTGACGGCAACTAAGTTGCTTTCTCTTTGTAAGGCTGTTAGAAGATTAGCCACCGTAACATCAGCCGGTCGAACTTCCGGGGCAATCGAAGCTGCTATGGCACCGCTTTGAATGACAGCTACTGGGGCGTCGGTCCACCGTTCACCTTGGTACCTCACAGCGTAATAGTACATTATAGAGTCTGTTATTAAGTTACCAAAATTGCACTCATCCCACTTGCAAGTGTCCCCATCGAGGACTACGGCTGTTCTACCAATTACTTCTTCGCTTTTAACTTTAAATTCTGCGCTATATGATTTAATGATTTGAAGGGCTTCTGAATCTTGGCGTATAGAGCGGTCAAGAGAAATATCTGCAGTTTCGTATTCAATTGTTTTGCCATTGTTGTTAAACTTAACATTTATTTTACCTAAACTATCGCTGTATGAATGAGATTGCACAATTTGCACAACTTTACCAGATTGCTGTTTTACGGTAAAATCACTGTCTTTTTCTGTTAGCGAATCGTGAACTATAGTTCCATTCCATAAGTAAACATTTTTGCGGCCATTTATTACTAAATCTATGCCGTCTACCTCAGTTGCGATTTCTATGACTTTAGCAATATTTGCGTGTCCCAAAGCTATAATCATGTCAACGTTTTGCTGTTTCAGATTCTTTACCTCTTCACTTAAAGCAATTAGTTCGTCTATGTATTCTATTTTTCCAGTAAAGTCTATAATATTTGTTTCTGGAGTAAGGTATCCTATCACACCCACTTTTAAACTGTCGATGTCGTAAATCACAGATTTTTTCAGTTTATGTTCTTCTTCAGAGTTTAAAATTATGTTAGCGGCTAATATAGTACTTCCTATGTTTTTCATAAATGGTGACAACTCTGCAGAATCTTGTATGAAATCGTTGTTCCCAAGGGACTGAAAAAAAGGAGTATTTTTGTATTATATATTTATAAACTCTTATTCTTTAAAAAATATTTTTTTATTTAATGGTTATAATAAAAGGACAGTAGCTGACAGTGTTTCTATTTTATAAGTGTTGTAATATTAACTTTCCAAAAACCTGCCCTTTTTTACTTTTAATTGTTTTTTTTAAGCTGTAATTGTTAGTTAAAGCATGTAATAATATTACAATAAGGATACGAATTAATTTAATATATAGGTTTTGTAATATGTAGGTGAATACTGCGTGAATATCAGTACCAGATCAAGAAGGAGTTGTTAGATGTATAGTTAAAAAAATTACATTAGTCAGAATATAGTTTTTATTTCAGTTGTTAGTAGTCGTATATATATATAATAACTTTAAGTTTTTGCGTGATGAAGTGACAAAATACAATCTTTCACATTTATAACGTTATTGCTAGATATAAAAAGCCAATATTTAAAAGCCGTATAAACCAGCACCAAGCCATTGACAAACATTTATATCTCAAACATACATACATGTGACAACATTATAACACAACACATACGAATAAATTATTGTATTCGTATGTGCTCGTTCCCCGGAAACACAAATAAAATCAGCATTCTAAATATCTAACTTACTTAATATCTACTTTAAGTTATTGTTTGTCTCTATTTTATATATGTTATTTATGTAAAGAAATATATATTCTTGTCAATTAAACAATAATCATAATAAAGTGAGAAGTTTGAATTCGTTAATTTGAACAAAGCTTTTCGGATTAAAACAAAATTTCCCAAGGACACATTTATGTTATAACTTTCAGGAGTTTTTAGTGAGGCATTATTTTTTATATCAGTTAGTACGTTATGATGTTAGTTAAATAAGATAAAAGAAAATGTCTTATAAGATAAACTTACGACTTTATGATACTCCTCACTAAGCCTCGAGTCACCCACCGTTTGATAAAATGATCAAAACAAGGTTACTGTAACTATATTACAGTTCAGTAAATTTTCTTAAAACTCGCCGTTTCAAAATTTCTCGCCGTCGAGCTTTAAGAATAACTTTTTTTATCTCAATTTCATAAATAAACTTAAATAATAATTTTCTTTTTTAATAATCTTCAATAGGAATTTCATTATGTTAAACATAACCTTAAAACAATAAATACTCTGAGTCTGAAATTTAACAAAACATTCAGTAGCAAACCCATCATTTTATTTTTAAAAGCAGCGCACTCTACTGTGGCTACGTCCGTACATTTCGCTTCGCTTTACATAGGCCAACGTGACGCAACAAGTTGTCAAGTATTGATTTTCCGATTGTACATAAAGCACTATGTACGCGCCGTATGTAATTTTAAACGCACATAGATAGGTCTGCCACAAAGCTGTCAACGCTAGAAAATTTCCCAGCGACGGAAACCAGGCCGCAATTGGTCGGGCGGGCGATTTATTCAATCCGATATTCGAGCTTTGTTTACGCGTTGTGAAAATTCGTTGATGAATAAATTTTGTTTGAATATTACTCATCGAAGCAGAGATGTTTACTTATATGAAAAAATATTTGTAACCTGTCTTCATTTGGGCTGTATTTGTATTTAGATAGATAGATACTTTATTGCACACCAGAAATAAAAAAGATCAAACATATATATGATCAGTCAAAGATATCAATAGTATTACAATGGGTGGTCTTATCGCTAAAAGCAATTTCTTACAGACAACCTTTGGATGGATAGGAGTTACTTATTAAAAATTGTGATCGGCGGTGCAGAATTGTGGCTGTGTCGGCGGTGCTTTTTATGTGGTTATTAGTAAAGTTAAACACCCTGCTCAAAACCATTTATTTCAATTGCTTTAAAAAATGATCAAACGGAAATCTATGTTACATATTACGACTAACTTCTTAACTCCTACATACCCTAACTGATTTTCATTAAATCTTATTCATTTTTCCGTCAACTTTCTTTCCTTTTTATTTCTTTTAATATAATCCTGTTTCATAATAACACTGTCGTTAACTATTATTTATTATATCATATATTACTTTTTATATTAAAAATACAACACTAATATTGGGTATAGTTTTGATATTTTAGAAAACGCCTTTGATTGAAAATTGTTATAGGAGCAAGAGGTCGACGTGTGTTGCCATCGGTCAGATCTGGACAGTGCCCAAGCAACAAGGCCAATTCAGAACTGCTACGAAAACAACTACCATGAAAACAATAAAGTACCAACTATGGTTAGTATTTTTGATAATGAATAAGATAGATCTTATATTTACTATTAAATATTTCCAATTCAGAACAGCTACAAAAACAATTGCCATGAAAACGATAAAGTACCAACTATGGTTAGTATTTTAGATAATAAATATGATAGTTCTTATATTTACTATTAAATATTACCAATTCGGAACAGCAACAAAAACAATTACCATGAAAACATTAAAGTACCAACTATGGTTAGTATTTTAGATAATAAATATGATAGTGCTTAACTTTAATATTAAATATTATAAAGATACTAATACATGTACGTTAGAACAACAAAAACTTGTTGAACACGTACTAAATTTACTTTTTATTACTAAATTTTTGACTTCAAAATGCCCTGACAAAACTCTGTTTTGTCCATTTTCTGTCTGTTTTGTCATTTGAACCATTATCACCAACCAAACCAATCAAACGATATATAACAACAAACCAAAAACCAATTAAACGATATATAATTTGTAATAATAAAAGTATATTTTTCTCTTTAATTGAACGTACTGAAAATATCGATTTTTGTGAACTTAATAGCACGCTTGAAGATCAAAACAAAGGTATGTAATTTAGTTATATTGACACGTGATGACGATTTAAATACATTTCTTATTGGATTTTAAGTATATGTTTTAGAAGTTTAAGGTCAAGAAACAACGCAATTAATATAAAATCATCCTTGCGGTAATTCTAAAGTGTATAAAAAGAATAATCAAAATTGGTCGGGTTTTACCCGTAATTTAAATAATAACTGCGAAAAAAAGTTAAGATGAATAAACAGCGTCTTTTTTTAATTGGTAAATTAACAATTAAATTGTTACAAAAAATTTACATTAGATTTCAAATGAATCTAATAAATATTAAATTAATACCCATAACATATATTTCTTGATCAATTTAAAGAAGTTCCTCGATGTATACTTGCAGATCAAAATCCAAATACAATGAAATCTATAAGGGACCAATCTTGCAATAAACATTTTAAAATTGAAAAGATATCGAAATCGGTTGAAAATGTGCAGAGATATCTATTAACATACAAACAAAAAACAAGTAGGAATTGAAAACAGGCGCGGATCCGCCGTTGTGGGCACTGTGGGCATGCCCACAACCCCAATTCACTAGTTATGCTTAACTGGTAAAGTCTCACAC
>DWHO01000384.1:0-20976 GCA_018247575.1 Eurytides lysithous rurik | reverse complement strand
GGAGTGGGCCACCGGCCACCTCACTCACCGGACGAAACGTGGAAGTAAAAACACTTTTTTAAACGTGGAAGTAAAAACACTTTTTTAAACGTGGAAGTAAAAACACTTTTTGCCAGCCCATTCTGCAGCGGGAGCAGCTGCGTGGCTCCAGCACCGTGAACTATTGAACCGATTTAACTAATACACGCTTTAGTTTTTTAAATTGCTATGCTTCGATATTCGTTTTCTTGCCATTCGTTCAACGGTTTTCTATTTTTTTGCTAACAGACATATATGTATACATTGTTACCTTCATTTTGTTATAATATAGACACGAAATAAATTGTCAGGTGTTTCGCTCCATCCAACTAGTAACCATATGGAAAGCTACGATAAAAATGGTAGAGAAAGATCGAAGTAAATCCAGTGCCTGATCAATACCCACCTGGTGGTAAACGCATTTTTGATGATTATATCATTTTAATTAGCCGAAACAAACATAAAAGATTTCTTTTACTTTTGTGGTAACAATATATCGATAGTAATCAATAAATATTAGTTTATAAGCTTTGAATTGTGTCATGTGGTTTCATTAACTTTTACAGACAAATTTGGGCTGAAAGTTAGGTTATTAAATAAAAGATCTTATGGTTTAGGCTGACAAACGAGCAAGTGATCTGACCTCTCACCTGATAGTAAGTGATCACCACCGCCCATGAACATTTGCAGCATTACAGAACTAGCAAATGCGTTGCCAGCCCTTAAGGAGGAGAATTTTCTCAAGAGGGAGATATTCTCAAGTACATTATTTTTAAACAATTTAAGAGATGTAATATTAAATAAAAAGTCTATTTATATTGTTGATAGTTATAAATCACCAACTCACCTCGAGTATTACAAATCGCTTAATAATATGCACCATATAAACGTTTTCAGGTACGAGCTACTACAAAAGTGCTGGAGTTACAGTGCCGAAGCGCGGCCATCTTTCCGCCATTGCCTCGAAGTAGTGACGTCACTGCGCGACGCGACCGCACCGCACACGCCACTCGCCGCGCATCCGGTGCCGACACATCACTACCTCACGCTACTGGCAGACGGTTAGCGCTGACATAATCAAAACTTATCTTCTTACATATTAATCTCGGATAATTTTTGCCCTTTTATTTTAAATTTTCCTATCATAAAAACAGTTCCCTATGTCATCTTACCGATCTTATTCGCCGTTAACCGCATAGAGGAAGAATGTAACATTAGTAAGGATATATAAGATATTGACTATTTACATATTATTTTCACAATATACATAAAATATATAAAATGGTATCGATGATCGCGTGGAGCGTCCGTCGCTGGCAATAGACGAAACTTAAAAGCAACGGCTAGTGTTGTCAGTGGCACCAACGTCGTATGGCTTATAATAATAAAAAAAATATAATGCGAATACCATTTTAAAATTAAAAGTGAAGACGAGGTGTTCATACGCGGTATCTTTGGCATCCAAAATTGAAATGTAAAATAGTCAATTGTGACGTAAAAGCATGCTGCACGCCGACGGGATCAATGACATTGAAAAACACAATATACTATAAATTAAAAGTGATTGAATTCAGCGATAGAACACACAACACTATCACAATCGGGAATTGTATAGTAACATTTAAATAAAATCCGAATATACAAAGCATGCTTCTCATCTCACGATCGTTAATAATTATTATTTAACGAATCCATTCAAGCTTATCCCTCATTAATATCTAACATAATTTACTAATACTTTGAATTATAAATTGCCTGATAAAATTTAATATAGCCTACGGATTGCAAGCGGAAAGAATATCATCCATCAAAAGTTCTAATAAATTACGCATGGCGGCATGTTCAGATGCAGTCGACAACCGCACCTACCTGCTGGACGAGAATGAAAACGCCTGCACAGGTTCGTTCATGCTTGATTTACTTATGTTATATTAGATTATGCTTGATTCTAATGTTTAAAATATTTTTAAAAAAACCGATCTCATTTTTAAATTTTAAACAATTATTTAAAAGAAAAGTACCTTCCCCAATTTAAAAGATCAAAAAGCATCCGTTGATCTAAAGCATGCTATTTCGTGCCATATGAACACATCTGGAATATTGGGCTTGTTTGCATGCCAAATTAAAATGTTTTTAATTACATTCTCTGAGTAACAACCCAAGAATCGACCGAATTACTGTGGGTGCAGATTAACCAGGGCTATCTTACAAGTTATATTTATGTATGTTATACATATGGTATCTTTGAAGGATCATAATCACTAAATGAAGGTTAACCGCTGGCTGGTTTGTATAAAAAAATTAGGCTTCGTTTGCGGCTTCGTCACATAAAAGTCAATTTCATAACAATTCAGCGGCTGACTTCAGACAAACCCCAACACCCTCAAAATTCCATAGTAACGAGAGACGTCTTTTGCAGAGGAGGACTTCCCCGATCAGCAGATGGAGCCCTCTAGGCTGCTGCCACAGGGGCCCAAGTACCTCGAGCTGATGTACGACAGCGACTCCGGCGCGGAGACCCTGTGCGACGGCTACGAGATACCACGCTCGCCGATCTCGTACATACCGTTCTCCCGCCACAGCATCGTCGGCGTGGCCCCCAACAGACTGATAAAGCCGCCCCTGTACCGCACGCACTCGCTGCGGGCGCGTCCGTTGCGGGCCCACTCTCTGCGTGCCAACGCGCGCCCTCCGAACGCCACTATAGTGCCTCTGCGGAACGGCATTGTCAAGAGGGCGTCGTTGTGCGAGGCGAGGGAGCCGCGCCAGTCCTCCTCCCGCGACAACTCCGATAGGCATATCTTTAAGACACCATTCTAACTGTGATATTAGAGTCCCCTTAATACTCCACCGATCGCCATTCGCTTGTAGCGCGTGTGCTCTTTATTATTAATGTATATGTATGTTATTTATTGAAATGTTGTAAATAAAATGTTGTACATATTAGTCTTATCTCGGCGCACGAATTGGTGAGAAAGGTGAGGATGCCATTAGTACAAGGTAAACAATGTGAAAATACTGTAACTGCATTTATTTCTAAGTTATTCCTACTTATTGTTACCTTATGTCAATTAATGTATGAAATCGAAAGGTCTCTGTTCTTAAGGCAATAAAGAATACATATATGAAACGAATTGTTTGAATTATGATATATCTATCTGAGGCTCGTTATGAAGTTAATAGAAAGCACATAGGTATTACGTCGGAAATTCTGTTGCTATTTGTGAAGTCATTAAGAAGTCAATGCACTATGATTGTTATGGAGAAAAATAATTTGGTTTAAAAGTTAAAATGTCTTTTTGACATTTAATTAAAATCCTATGAAGTCGATTGCGGCAAAAATCAAAATCTCACTTTATATCTTTATATTTATTTTTTAATGAGTAAAATTAAGAAATAACTTTTATATTACCTACATTATATGGAATCAATTAAGCTTGTCTTGTTCATATTTAAAATTTATTTTTATACAGTATGTGTAATTCTATAAAAATATTAAACATTTCTCCAGTGTAGCACTATTGGTTTTCATCATGGAAACAGGCATCAAGAAATTGGAAGTTGTTAAAAATCTAAACCGTAAGCGTACTTATTAACTCTTAATTACTTTAATTCCCTATAGACAACCTAATATTGAATGGAACATATATAATAAGTAACGTTTTCAAGAGACTGTTTGTATTCGCATTTAGGTGACATACCAAATAACAAACGACCATCGTTTGTAAACTACATGTATTGTCGCTTTTGCTTGTTTCGTCTATGCATGAAATCAAAAAATACCCAATTTAACAGTTTCTTTTTGGGAAATAAAATACGCAGTATGTCGATAGTTCAACGACGAATACGAGCAGACACGCGATGCTGCCCTTTGGTGGGCCACGGGTCGGCAACCTTTTCTTATACAAGGGCCGCAAATGCTAGCACAATGTTAGCGCGGGCCACATTTCGTCTAATCGACACAATTTTTTTAGATAACACCAATTTTTGCATTATTACCGTACCGGTTTGCGGGCCGCTGGTTGCCGACCCCTGCCCTAACGTAAAACGCGAATCTAAGACGACAAGTTCCGCGAGCATCCAGCGACCTCATTCGCCGTCGGCCACCACCTCCTCCTTGATGCGCTTCTCCTGCTTGATCTGGTCGGCCGTGGTGATGGCGGGCACGTCTTGGTTGTCGTCGTCCTGCGCGTCGTCCTTGCTGTTCTCGTGCAGCAGCACGTACTCGCGCTGCGAGAAGCCGAACTTCACCACGTCCCGCTCGAGGAGTTCGACGTAACGCCGGGCCTCGATCTTTTTGTTGTTCACGAACGTCCCATTGGCCGATTCTGCAATTTATTGAACAAATTACAATTTATAAGGCGAAATCAAAACAATCAATTTGAATACAGCCCAACATTTCTGGAGACAGACATTAAATTTAAACTATGCATAGTATTAATATAATAGTAGTAATATTCGAGACAGACTCACTGTCCCGTGAACATGCTGTATGATTAAAATAAGTTTTAATTAAAACAAATAAGTAACTTTAAACTTATATTTGACACTTTAGATTATATTAACTTATCGATGAGTAAATATAATCTATCCAAGTTATAATCAATAAGCTATATGCATAGATCATAGCTGCGTTAAAAGAATCATTTAAACACTCTTCTGCCACCTGTAAGGATGAGTAAAGTAGAGGCTTTTTGATGTCTTTAAAATATAAGGCAGAACCGTCTTGCCTTATATTTAAACCCTTCCATACAATTGTTATGCAGATTGTCTAATTGTAAATTACACAAAACAATTATGATTCAATTTTGAAGAAATATGGATAAGTAAAAAATTATCTATTAGTTAAACATACTAATTATCAATAGGTCAACAATAAGTTATCCATTACTCATTATTATCAATAGATAACAATGGGTAATGGAAAGTAATGAGATACAAATAAAGTACATTAGAAACTAATATTATATGGACTGTATGACAATTTAATATTGTTTAAATTTCCTACATTTTAAATACTTAACAGGGTCGAGGAACAGACTGATTTGGTCTGGACTGGTCATTAGGTGTCAAAACTTACCCTGACAACAATCAATTATTTAGTTAAAGAAAAACTTGAAATAATAACAGTTGATCACAAGTAGGTCCTTACCCAAGTCTATAATGTATGGTCGGACGCGTCTCCCTTGAGAACCGTCAGGTCTAGTGAAAGGCGTCGCTCTGTACTGAAGCGCTGCATGCTGTTTGCTGATGGAGGGATGTTCCAACGCAATGTCCACGACCTTCTTGTCACGACCAATCAAGAAACAAGATTGCCGGTGGATGTACAGAATCGGGAGCGCTTTGTCCCCTTTGAACGGATAGAACCTTGAAAAGAATAATCAAAAATCACTCATAAATATAACAATTGTTAAAAGAATATATATAAGTATTATAACAAATTCATCTTCGAGCTGTGCCCTGTCGCAGTACTTGATGACACAATCTTGGTCAGATTGTAAACTAGTATATTAAAAAAGAAAATAACGCTGCCTTCATTGTAAGATAGAAATATCTCGTGTTACAAACTCTTTTTACATATATAAATTTCACACGGACAGACGCCTAGATCTGGAACAATCACCTGTAGTTCGTAGAAATTTGTCCCTTGGAACCGAACTATCGACCTGCGATGTCGAAGTAATAGCAACTGCGCCAAACGGGTCATCTATGTGTTTAAGTGTTACAGGTTAAATAGTGGAACGGGCAAGATGTGTGCCTAACGGTAAGCAATACATTCGCCAATAACACACACGGCGGCTCACAGTACCTTGAAGTGCACGAAATCAAAACTCTTTGACTCTGCACCGTGCTCGCCGCACAATTGTCAAATGGTACATCTCTGTGGTGAGTAAATTACGCTAGAAACCTTTCCCCATCAGACCGGAACACAGTAGTTCATACAGATTATCGCTTGGCGTTAGAATATACTACTATAATACTGGCTATGGTGTGGTACTTTTGTAGAATCTGCCTGGGATAGTACTTTCTTTTTGTTTTCTTTTGTATGTCGTATTTAAAAACACTGCCCCTATAGTAAGATAGAAATATCTTGTGTTATAAGGGCGTTTTACATACACAAAATTTACAGGGACAAACTCGCGAACCCACGTTCTGCGACGCCGAAGCCAATGGCTTAGCGTCTGCGACGATGGGTCAGTACTGACACATACATAAAACTTCCGCCAGATATTTTAAAAAATCATTTGAATCATATACAAGATGTTTTAGCATATTCAAAAGTTTACATCGCTTCAAACTTACCTCCATCTACGTTTCGGTTGCTTCGCATCGTCCGGCTCTGAGTATTTTATGACAACACCGTTCACCGTGTTTGCGTCGGCCGTTAGCTTGCCTGACAGCCCGAAGTTGGGTTTCTCTTTTTCCACCTGATTCTTATTTCCCTCCGATTTCACTTCAGCCTTGCCCCAATTGTATTCATTCTTATCTTCAGCATCAGCAAAACTGAATAAGAAAGGTATCGATTATGTAATATTTCATATTAACATGTACATAACGAAAAAGAGGGAATGTTAGAAATATTGTTTTTTTTTTAGGAGATACAGCGCCGGAGCAAGTTACTCGTGCACCTGATGGTAAGCTAAACACCCACCCATCACAGCACATTGCTACATAAATCCTGCTTAACTCTGCGCTGCGCTCGACAACCATAGATTAAAAACTATATGACCTATTATTTTTGAAAGTGGTATAAGTCCATCTTTTCACATGTCGAGATGTTTAAGATTTCACATTTGAATTAATTTAATAATATTCGTAATCCTTAATATATTCAAGTTATGTTATTAACACTATACACATTTTAAGTTTATTAATAAAACGATATTTTTTAAGTCCATGGACTTACACCACTGTTAAAATTAACATATTGCAAGATATTTAATAGAAAACAGAAGTTAAGTTCATGATTTTATAGACATTAGCTTTACTGAAATGGATTTTTTTTATATAACAGTAATAATTAAAATGAAAAGATTTAAATACACAAATAACCTAGTTGATTAAAATTAATTTCAGTTATATTAAAAATATAAAAATGAAGAGTACTTCGTTAAAATCCTTAAATAATAAAAAATGATATTTTAAACTTATTTTCTTTTACAGTAAGCATATTGAATTATTTATGGTGAATAAGTGGTATAACCGATAGTACCGTTGTATATAAGGTAATAAACTTATATTGTTATATTTCTGTCTTTTTATGCTCCTTGAAGTTTTATAAAGTGGTAACATATTAATTTAGCTGAGGTTTTTTGGTCTTGCTTTCTTCTAAAAAAAAAATTGTTTTAAATGGAGAATTATTTTCACACTAATTTAATAAAAATATTTATGAGGTTCATCCCATTGAACCATCATTGTCTAACATATTTTAAGCCAGTTTAGAATTTCTCCATCCATATTTTTTTTCCTGTTTGATATTGCCTCTTCTAAAAATTTGGTCAAGACAAAGTCTTCTCTTTTCAATTGATACAAATTAAAGCTATTTTTTTCGGCAAGCCTTTATTGCATTATAATAGTCTTGGGCAGTGCCTATTTGATCCATTTTCTCAAATGCTATTTCTACACTTTCACCTTTAATAAACTAGCACCTGACAAGTAATATCTGCTAACAAGCAGCATCCACTGAAGTGGCAATCATCAGTTATAGTTGCAGTAAGAAACTTGTTTTAATTATAATTATTAAGACTGGACTTATTCCACTTACACACATCACAATAATTTTGTGATGACATTTTGCAATCAAAACTCTTTTGTTGACTTTATAAAAAAAAATGTGCTCCATTGAATGTATGATTAAAAATATGGAAATATACAACTTTCAAAAACAACAGTTCATATCTCTATGGCCAGTAATAACGCGTCATGGCGCTCAATCCGGAACACTTGAAAAGTATCTGTATGATGACTACAATATCCAGCAATGCAGTGACATCACTATGTAATAGTGTGCAGGGTCCTACCAATTAGCAAAAAAAGATAAAAACTACTCATGATTTTTTATTATCCTAAGCTAATTATTCAATTGTCAATAACTCACCGACTCTTACGCTCCCTTGGGCGAGAATTGTCATTAGTAGCCCGCGGCCGCTCTTCACCCTTGTACATTTTCTTGCGTCTATCTTCGCTGCCCCTGTCCTCTCTTTCCATCCTATCTTTCGGCTCCCTTGATGGCCGAACATGTTCCTCTCTTTCTTCCCTGCTGTCAATTCTTCTATTTTTCTCTCTGTAGCGCTCTCCAGGACTCCTGGCTCCAGATGGTTCTCTGCAATACAAATAAGTAATTACAAATGCGACATATAATTGTGTAATGATAAAATTAAGTATCGCTATATGTAAAATAAGAATTTTCAGTTTCAGCAATTTCTGTCGCTTTACGAATGGGTGTTGTCCGGGAAGGTACCATGTCCTCACATACCGACGTAGAATAAAAGTACTTACTTTTTATTTCAAAGTAATTTCCTTCATATTTTTTCTAACATGAAAATAAGCTTATGTCACTGTCCCACTGCTCTTTCGACAAACGCACTTTCACACATGTTTTTAATATCGCGTGACGAGTAAGGTGATCGGTGTCTACTTTTTGACGGTTAGCAGAGTAACTATAATCTCACGAATGTTGTACATGTTTGAGAATAGAAGCCAAATAGCAAATATTTAAGATTCATTTTTTTCACTATAACAGGAAAATGTTTAAGAAGTAATTGAAGATTTTTCTTTTCAAATAAGAGGTTTGTAATTTTTTTTCAAATAGAGTTTAAGCGAATATTAATAAATTAAATTTACAGATTTTATAGCGTTTTAATCAAGTTTCCGGTCACGGGATATTATACGCCTTAATATTATAGTCAACCCAGATATGGTTCAACATTTATTTTAAAATATTTAAATAATTATGTATACTCATTTTGTATAGATCTATGTAGGACCAAAAGTATCAGTTACGAGCGTGTAAGGTCCTTTTCGTAACGACGTAAAGTGTGGAAGTGTTTTTGCCTCTGCGTTTCGTCCAGTGAGTGAGGTGGCCGGTGGCCCATCCCCTTTCCACCCCTCCCTCCCACTTCCAAAATCCTCGCCTTAACTTTTGCCAGCTTGGCAACGCATTTGCAAACTCGATGTTATAGCGGTATTAGCGGTGATCGCTTACTATGAGGTGGCCCTCTTGCTCGTTTGTCTCTTACACCATAAAAAAAAGTGTTAAAGTCCGTAAATTAGTTTTGTCTAATAGTTTAAGATTACCTCTCTGAGTGCATCGGTGGCTTGTCCATTCGTGGCGGCCTATCGCGACGGAACTCCCGAATCCTAGACCGAAAAAAATATTAACTCCAAAAACATTTTTTTTTATACATTAAGACACAAAAATTAAAACGTGATTCTATAGCGATTTATTTTAAATATTGCTATAATATTAACGACAAATCGAAATGACAACAGTCTTATTTACACAGCTAAATTTCCACAATCTTGGTCTAGAGTCATTAATTCATTATTATGTTTATATTTATGAAAAAAAATTTTTTGTTTCGACAGGCTTAATAATTTATCGCTTCACCGATAGTACGCTCTTTTAAAATCGTTTCATAAACATATCTGGGTTTGTTACCGAATAAACACGGAATGGCCTTAAAAATACCTTGACGTTTTTTGCATTAAAATATCAAAGGTTATTTATCGAAATAATCTTCAACACGTAGCCAGTTACTTTGACACTCCTATATGATAGACTTACCATGGATAAACTTGACTATTTACGATGATGTCAGGAATTACCTAATAAATCTTATCCAATCGTGGATTTTTCTTGTTTGTACCATAGAGTACATTATTTCTAAACAGTTTCTCTTTATTTGGGTAAATCTTGGATGCAGCTACGAACATTCATTGTGTACAGTGATCATTTAAAAGATTATGAGTTGAACAAAGCATGTGCACTTTTCGTTTTTCTTTATCTTGTTAGCAAATATTCTAAAACGAATTATTTGGCACCATTACATTGATATGATGTCATAGTTATATTTAAACATTGATTCATAAATCTACAAGCATTTTTTTGGCAATATTTTGCCTAACCAATCCTTTGTTGTCGAACTTCAATCAATTCTTTGTCTTTGGCTTCAATTAATTCTTTGTCATATTCGTATTTTATTATCTTCTTTCATTATCGTTAATATGAATTTTGGATTTCCAACTGTCTAGTTGTAAAAATATTTCACGATTTTATTTTCAAGTCACCCAAACTTTTGTTAAGTTTTCATATTGGGTACAAATATTTAATTTTATTATCATTCTCCAACATATCTTTAATATTCCTCATAGTCTTCTTTATGTAGCATCATTATTTTGTTGTATTTATTTTAAATCCGACAAAATCAGTTATATGTTTTATTCAAATACATCAATTTGAGATTTTAATTATACCATCAATAAATATTTATCAACTATCATAATTACTCTTGCATAACTTTAAAGGCATCAAATGTCACATTGCTTCACTGTTACAAGGGCATGTAATATGTTCATAAAAATAAAGGTGCAGCAACTAATTTCTTTATGCAGTACATACTTTGATGTCCTTCTTTGTTAATCCAAAAATCTCCATTAACATGTTTTGTCCAGAAAATGTCTACAATGTTATGTTTGCTGTCTTGAATATTCTTTCCTTAATTTTCGATTCTAATCAGCTAGGGTTCCAAAGGGATAGGGATCATAAATGTCTCGATTTTCTCTTTTCTTCTCTCCTAAAAGGCTATATTTTTTGGACAAACTCATTCTGATTCATAATATGTCTTGAAAAATAATAATGATCTACAATTTCATACACGCCTAGAGTAACTATCGTGTAATGTGAAAACATTAAAATATCTTTGCAACCCCAACATGTTCTGACCGAACTCACTATAATTTTCTGTAGAGACGTCACTGTAAAAACAAATACAGTTAATTTAACGGCACGGTAAAAACACTGGCCAGCTTGATCTTAACACACATGCAGCAGTGTGAAACTATTTTATGAAAAAAAAACTTGAATGCATAAACTTATATTTGTTTAGGAAATGTAATGAGTAAGTAGACCGACATAATAAGTTATCCTCATCATACCTTTCAGGCGAATATCTCTCCTCGCGGTATCTGTCTCTTTTTTCGGCATACTCTCTTTCGCGATACCGCTCAGCGTCGGGTGGACCGCGCCTGTAGTAAGTAGAATTCAAAACGTTACTAATGAAAGGCAGTTTAAACATTTTGACATATTTTATGTCAAAGATCATAGAAATAGCAAGTTTTTCAAATTATGTACATTAACAATTTTGTCTAATTATGTACTTGAACTGGTTTAAAATAACATCTATGAAAAATAAAAAAAACAAAACAAATCTATGATACATTAGATTACACTTTTATGGATGAAACGATATATAAATTATTATGTTCGTCAATACTTTTAGTAGTAAATAATGTTATGTACGTTTTTAAATATGATAATTGTTAATATTAGCATTAAATAGATTTAGTTATACAAGTTTGTTTTGTAACTAAAAATAACATGTGTTTGTCAAATACCGTTCTCGATAATCTCTGCCATCACCCATTTCTCGCCGCTTAGGTATCCTTTCCTCAAACTGATTGTAACGGTTGTATCCTGAAAGTACAATTTAATTAAATCATTGTTTCTAAAAAGACAAAGATTAATACTTTACAAACATACAGCATAAAAGAATGAATCACCTCTTGGATCTTCTCTAGAATGATATTGTTCTTCTCGTGGCCTTCTATGATAGTCTTCTTCAGGTCTACGATCTTCATACCTCATGTTCCTATAGAATAAAAACACAAGAATGTTAATATTAAAGTTAAATGTTTAGTTACAAATCAACTTATTTTTTCGAAGGACACCAAGGAGACAGGACTAATGGACAAGTAATTTACACAATTTCATTTCTTTCGTGTTTTATTCACATAAAAAAAGTTGCACCCATTTTTATATTTCGTTCCTCTAGCAATTGTTTAATGGTTATCCTATCTAGTCCTATTTTATTTAAATTCCACAGGCAATTTTTAGAAAGATAGGTTTTAAAACCAATCTAAATATTAACATAACGCAAAGAAAAAACTTTGGACCCCACCCCTTATACAGTAGTCTGTACTCGTTGCGCTCGGAGAGGAGAATAAAATTTGGCAGAGTTATAGTTATAGTCTTGTGGATATTATTTTTTTTATTTTCTTCATAAAATATATATTAAATTAGATAAGCTAATTCGTTCCTTATTTATGTGTATACTACTTATCTCAAACACTTTATTTGTTTGATAAATATCACAGTCAAAAAACTATATTATATAATTACTAAAGAGGACTCTCAAGAAAGTCTCCTTGGTCAATTTCTACCTATATTTCTAATTATACTTACCACTAAGCAATCGCTAGCGATTGCTTAGTGGTAAAGTAAAGTAAAGAACCAAAATAAAGAATTTGATTACATAGTATATAAGTACAACATATATTTAGTTTTATTTTACAATTTGGTCAGACATTTGGGTTGTTGTGATGTATATTGTAACAAGGTCAAAATCAAATAAACTTCTCACTACAATTTATCACAAATTAGTTTTGAGTTTAAATTATTAGTGGTGTATTGTGAACCATTGATTAATATTCAACTTTTTTTTGTTGCTCATCATTATCTTATCAAGAAATAAACCTTAAAAATTGGTTAAAATAATTTATTACTAAAATTATATTTCAGTAATAAATTATTTTAACTAAAATCAACTCTTTCAAAAACATTTCTTCCTTAAATTTACCAATAAAATAATTGCAGTTTTTAAATTATACTAATAGAATATTGTGTTACTATCCAGTCTGTTTCATTTATTATTTCACATTTTCTAATTTCCATGCAGAATACTCTAGAAAAACCTTTTTTGAACTAAATTTAGCAAAAGGTGAATAAGCTTTTTATACCATTACAAACACAATTAAGAAATAAAGTTTTTTTTTTACATTATACCTTTTATATTCATCAAATTCCTTATATCTTCTGTTATACTCATTGTTGGAATTATCATAATGGACATTTTGATTATATCTGTCTCTGCTTTTATCATATTTTTGATGATATGGTACAAATCTGCAAGATATATTTTGCATGTTTACAACCTGTTTAAAAGAGGAAATCAGTACTTATATATTAAACACATTTGTCATAACAGTGCAATAAATTTACCTCTCATTCTGCTCTCTTTCATATTCATAATGCTCCGGATAAGAAGGTTGGTGCTCTTTACTTGATCCCCTGTAGAATCGTTGAACTTCACGTTCCCTTTCATAGTTCTCAACAGATGCTGAGCGTCTATACTCCTTCCTAAATTAAGTGTAAAAATTGGAAACTTAAATTCATGCACAAAAAAATATGAACACTACTAAAAATATATACTACTGCTATAAGTATACAGAAATTTTTAAACATAAGATAACAAGTGTTGCAAAGTAAAATAACACTGACAAAAGTATTGGAGTTTTTGTAATAAGTGGGCACTATATGTTTTATATAGAAGAAACTAAAAATTGTTAAGGGTGTTAAAAACTACATAATAAATTTAGGAAACTTAAAAACTCACTGATAGTATGTGCGTGGAGGTGGACCCTCTTCTTCAGTAGATGGCTTACGCTCCTTAACAACACTGTGTAAACGGTGCTCATGCTCTTCATCTGGAAAAAAAATTACTATATTTTTTTTATAAAATAAATACCTCTTCCTTTTACAATACTTACAGAAAGACAAAGTCATGACTACAAAATCAGTCAAGAGTCCATCCAATACATATATTCAAACCAAAAGCATTATATAGATTTCCAATTTTAAATTCAAAGTATTTTAAAGTTTTAAGTTAAATTCAAATATTATTTGGCAATGAAGTGTACAAAAGATCTCATGTATTTTAGTGAACTAACAACTCAATTAAACTTTTTGAGCACTGCAAATAGTACTTCTATTTAGTCGACGTACTTTGTAGACGTAATTAGGTATTAAAATTAGAATATAATTAAAAATTAACCATAGAAACAAAGAAATAACTTAAATTAATAGTAATAATTTGAAAGTGTGATGTTTTGAATAGTCAATATATGATCAAATCAGTTTCACAAATAGATTAACTCCCTTTGTGCAAATATAACGAAATTTTTAAGGATTCACAAAAGTCATAAAAACTATGAAAACGAACTAAAAAACTTACTTTCACTCTCCGAAAAGTCTACTTCACGCTTTGAATGTTTATGTTTGTGTTTTCGCTTCTTTTTTGATGTAATTTCTCCTTCACTCAAGGAAGAAATGTTTTCCACAGAACCACGGACCGCAGAATCAGAACGCCTCTTCTTTTTACCATGTTTCTTCTTCTTCTTCTTATGCTTTCGTTTTTTAGAGCGTTTTTGGTCATCAGATGCGCTATCAGAATCTGAGGAATCAGCACGTTTTCTTTTCTTCTTATACCGGTGCTCTGATACAGACGAGTCATCACTATCGCTATCTGATGAACTGCTAGATTTATCACTGGCATTTGAATCATCGGAGACTTCTGATGAAGAATGGTGGCGTTTTTTAGATTTCATTTTGATACAATTATTATGAAGATGGACGATTTCCTTCACGAACAAAACACGATGTACGCCACAGAAAATATTTGGAAGGACAAACCAAGTGTAGTAGTAGTGGTAGGGGGAGAAGAACAGTTTCTATAAACGATGTTACGGTTTATTGTACACTAACGCCCTCTATTAAGTTTAAATTCTGGCACTGTCGTTTGACATTTAGTTACCACAGCATTCTCGTACTAAAGCTTCTAACTAAAATAGTAGTTGGAGAAGTAATAATAGCATTGGTTTGACCTTTCTAACTTACTCAAAATTAAAGGCATTTAAAGAGACAGACGTATACCAACTCATCTTGCCTTGAAGCACAAAATAATTAACATGAAATTTTATTTTATTTCGATCATCAGTTTGGTCATCACTACGTATTCGATTAAAATTATTATTTTTGAGCAATTAATGTATATTTCAGTTTATATTGTTCATTTCCGAAAAGACATTTATTCAATAATTCTATGACTTGTATTGCTTATGACTGTAAAAGCTCTTGCAGTGAAAAATTACATGGAAGCAAAAATTTGTCATTTAATATGTTTATGTTTTAGGCTGTTTTTGCCATGTTTGTTATAAACTGCTGCATTTAAAAAACGTCTATGTCTATATATCTTTTGTGAAACGCCTATGTATATGATATCTGTGATTACATAAATTAAATCATATTATAGCTATATTTTACAAAAATAAGACAAATATTGGTTTATTAGCGTTGTGGAGTTACAATTTCGCTATCGAGACAACGAACATACTTACGTAGTACACATTAATATAAAGAGTATATCAATTGCTTCAAATGAAATACATTATATTTCTAAACATTCTTGAGTCAAATTATATATTTTGAAAACTCAGGTTGGTTGCTACAGAAGAAACAGAAGCATAGTAAGGGAGAGGCTGGGTTGGCCACCGGACACCTCACTCACCAGACAAAACGCGGAAGCAGAAACACTTTCACTGTACGCCATTTTTTGTAAGGTCGAGGTACTTAACTGATTCGAGCTTAGCCTACTCAGCAGCAGTGGAAGCTGCTGTGTGGCTCTATGCTCTTTATATTTATATATATTATTTTATGTTATCTGTTTCTATGTCACTGTCATATAACAAAATACAGACCTCGGCGACACGAAATTTTAATTGACATGTCTAATACAATTCGTTGGATCGGCAGTAGTTAAGGAAGTTGTGATTAATATATTTTATAATGTAGCGATATTTGATTGCCCTGAGTTACCATAAAATTATAGAATAATACTGGAAACCACATAATTGGTATTGGTTTGATATTAATTGCCAAACTATAAAAATACATAGAGGTTAAAATAATTTATTGCTTATTTATAAGCAATGGCTATGAGAAAGAGAAGTGGTTCGGGGTCTAAAAGACATCTTAAGGGAAAGGTAGTACAGATTTATGAATCTTTCTTCAGGGGAGAAGATTTAACGAGTGATAATCCTACATTCTGGGATGAATTTTTTTTACTTAAACCAAAAATCCCTCAATTGGAAGCTGAAATACAAAAATTATCGGCAGACCAGCTTATTAATATGAAAGAGAACATCAACTTGCTTGTAGCACAATGCATAGAAATGCTAGGTCAAGAACACCACATTAGGTATATTTTTATCTATGTTATTTACATGTTACACCTATAGATTATAATGTTATCTTATAAATAAAAGGAAAACATTGTATTCCATTTATAGATAAAAGTTAAATCTATATAATAAATTATGTATACTATACTGTCATATACTTTTAAAAATGGTAGAAGCTAATGATTTTTATATGCACATTTTGGGATACAAGGGGTGTATGTCCACATGTTATCCTTATTTAGTTTCACTTTCCAGGCTTGTGTACGCCCTTCAAACATTCAGTGCACTTTTGACAACAATGTATCAAAGAGCTTCACAGGACTGTAATATCAACATTAAGTTAATTTTACTTGATAATGACAATTATAAAATGCAAAAATTATTAGAACATTGCAGCAGTATCCTATCAGGTATCTTGCCTCATTTTACCTAATATTTACAGATTAAATTTATACAATCTTTCTTATATAAACTTTTTGTATAGGTGATGTTCCAGATAGTCTTAAGTCCATGGTGTTAAAACTGCTATTGGTAATAGCTACTGGTGTTGACAACATAGACGATAATCCACTTGTGGAATATTTAATGTTAAATTCTCTTTTTGAACCTCTTATCCAGTTATTGTGTACTTCTACTGAAAGACAGCAGCATGGTAAGTCATTTTTATTTAAAGAGAATATATTATTTTTTGATTAAAATCATTTGAAAACTTCAATAAGTTTTAACTATGCAAAGTTTTTCAATACAAAATGAGATGAAATATGTCTTTTGACTTTTTTGTAAAAAGTACATTTCTTTTGCAAAATATCTAAATTTGTATAATGTATATATAATATTTTACAAATGTGTACACATTTATGCCATGAAAATTTTTACAGGTTATGATGTTGTGTTGTTGCTAATGTTTTTGGTAAACTATAAGAAACAGGAGTCTGCTAATCCCTATGTTGTCAAACTTTCGATACTAGATGATGAATTGGCTCTAAATGGGTAAGTCAACTGATAAAATATATTAAAATTTCTTACATTTGTTTTACATTTAAAACAGATAATTAACAGTAGTGTTTAACATGAACATCATTATATAATGAAAAAAGCCTCATTTTTTTACACTACAATGGACTAGTTCATTAATATAAATTTTTCCATCTAAAAATAAATAAATAATGATAATGTATAGTTGTTAACACTATTATCTCATGAACATTGCTAGGCTTTTTAACTTAATGTGGACAATTACTTGTTTTAAATTATTTTATGAACTGAAAGTTTTATTCCTAGGTATGGTCAAGTTATAACAGCTGCTCTAAATGACTATGTTATGACAACATTTGGAGGTATGCAAGCCAGAGGCAATACTGGTGGCTGGCTCTTCTCTCTAACAGTCATGGTTGGAGGGATATTTCTCACCAGCGATGACACACAACCAGTTGTACGAGGCCACAGAACCAGGTTGTTATTTTATTTAAGAAAATATATGACTATACATTTTCCATAATCGCTTAAAATATAAATACATACGATAAACACATTACATACAAAAATATAATATGTCATAAAATAAGGTCAGAAATAGTCAAACTGAACTAGAACTCTTTGCAGAAATGGTAAAAACATGAAATGACTTTTACAAACTCATGTTTTAAATTTAAATCAACCACTTAGGATTGTGTAGTGATTAGTATGATAAAAATAAATAAGACTGAGCTTAAAATTCGATTATTTACCGTAATATTTTTTGCTTTCACTAAAAACTGATAATTTAAAGCATAATTTAAAACTTGTGAATGACAAATGCATAAAGCATTTGTCATTCACAAGTTTTAGTATCCGGTGTTGCGTTTGATTCGAGTTTTACATGGGACAGTATTTTGTATAGACAATTAATGACATTTTACAGTTTTCATACTCACAGGACGGACTAAAACGTTGGGAATTTATATAATAATAATTTAATTTTATAATTTGTCGATAATTGTTTTATGTGCGTGCGATTTTTAAATAAATTGCATATATATCAAATTTCGTGAAGAGAATGGAATTCAACCAGAGCTTGCTTGTTACAACATTCATGCACACAATTGTTTCTTATTTGACAACATTTTTCTAGATTATAATTTTTTATAGATATGATTGATAACCCGTCAGCCAGTTGCTAAGTTATTGGCTTCGGCGTCGCAGGTAGTGAGTTCGATTCCCATACGGGGCAAATGTTTGTACGAACTACAGATGTTCCGGATTAGGACATTTGTTCGTGTGAAATTTGTGTATGTAAGAAGCTCTTGTACCACAAGATATTTATATTTTACAATGAGGGTGGCGTTTTTTTTTACATGCAAAAGAAAAAAAAGTGATTATATGAAAGTGTTGCTCGCGTCTAAATGGCAATGAAAATTCGCTGCTTATCTTTTAACAGCGGGGGCGAGGAAGGAATGCTACTGGCTTTATACGAGGCTGCGCATTTAAATCGCAACTTCATGACCACTTTGGCGCATTCATCATCAGCTGCCGCATCGTCAGCCCCACCTTCACCGCCTGCCACCTTACCTCCACATCAGGTACGTGCGCCTATTAGCCAAGTAGCAAACAGATGTGAATACACAGAACACATTCAACTCGTGGAAATAGCATTCCCACGCGTTCGGTGATCCGATGATTCTTTAAAGAGTCACACTAAAAGCATTAGCACTTACAAGCAAAGCATCAAAGAAAAGACTAGAATTTTATTTTGATTCAACAGATCAACAACGAAGTAAGTGAGAATTAAAGAGAATTATTTTTTTGTTTCCGTGGTTAAAAAAATATCACCCTTCATCCCCAATACTGCAATTATGGCAAAAATAGTGACAAATCGTGCCAAGAAAAGTCCAAAAGAAAGACCAACGGACACGCTCTCGCATTACTTTTCCCGCGACATTATTTTTCGTCATAATAGAAATCCTTTAGCTGCGCCAGCAAAAGCAGGGTTATGTTTTTGACCTGTATGTATATATATATGTATATAATAGATTACCGTGATCAGTTTGTTGCGTGAAAGAATGACAATAAACAGTTCGCATTTATGATATCACTAAGAATTGTAGTTTATATGATAATTGTACTTGGCATATGGTATATATATTTTAATGTACATATATACTATAATATATATTTTGATTTTTTTTTCAGAGTCCGCCAAATTTAGCACAGATTCAAGCGCTCGATAATGACCAACCAACCAACTTACTGGTCACATTCTTCCAATATTGGTAAGTATTTGTATTAAGTATGCCAACTTTACCTTTGATATGAAACACTTAAAAATTATTACGTTGTAATATTTTTTAATAATCTTTGAGAGTACGTATAGGTTAAAAGGGAGGATTAGATAAACCCTTAGATTAGATTTATGGAGTAGGCTAACAAACTAGCAAGCGGCTCACTTGGATGGACTTTCTATGAGGTCGTGGTACTTCTCCGGTTCAGCCGGCCCATTCAGCAGCGGCAGCAGCTGCGTAGCTCTTTACAAAATATAAGTTTATAAGTGGTAAGACTTTTGCAGAGTCCGTCTAGGGTCTACAGTTATTCTAACGCCAGGCAGTTATGTATAAATACTACCATATTCAGGTTTGAACGGCAAAGAAAAAATCAGTGACAGCTACACAGTTAATACTAGAAAGAAGAATAAGCTTATAACAATTCGACTTCGTCTCCAAAAGGTGAAAAAATCCTTCATAGGCCTTGGTATACGCATATTTAATAAAATACCACAAAATATCTTAGATCTATTACCTTTTAAAACTAAAACTAAGAACATTTTGTTGCATAAAGGTTGTTACACTGTTGAGAGAGTGGAGTTTCTGGTAGATCAAAGTGCGTGGAACTTAATTAATTGCCTCGTATATGGGATAACGATTACATTGTATTAACATACTGCAACGGTATTTTAAAAGACAACTGTTGAGTTTCTCGTCGGCTCTTTTCAACAGAACTGCATTCCGAGCCGGCGGTCGCTTCCTCATGAACAAAATGTAAAAATGACGGTTCAAAAGTGCTTGTTCAAAAAGCCTAATAAATATATATTGATTTTGTTTGATTTGAACGTTGCTGGAGTGATCACTAGGCACGAAGATGTTACATTTGCCATTTTTAAGTGTGAGCGCAGCGACGGGCAGTTATTTCCTAAAAAGAATATATTATAATATTTCAGTTCTGTTGTAATGGCGGACACGAAGAGTGAAGCGAGTATAAATAAATGCAGTTTATGTTTCATCACTTTGACATGTATCGTCGAGGAGCAATTCGCCAATTCCATTATGCATGACCAAAACTTAACTTTTAAGGTAAACGTTAACTTTTAATATAATTATCTGTAAATGGTTATTTGTTCGTGATAAATGTATGTAAATGTTTAGTGTAAAATGCCCTTGTAAAATAATACTATCTTTAGGTAGAAGCAACATTAAAGATAAAACTTTTTTTTTCAATATTATATTAATACGTGTTATATTAATATTTACTGAATCCATTATTTTCGCGAATACTATACATAAATATTAATGATTTTCCCAGGAAGTGTGACGTGCATAGCATAAATACTAGAAAGAAAGCCAAGTTTGTTTTACCTAAGACTCGTTTACAACGAGTCAGTAATTCTTTTTATGGGCAATGTATACGTTTTTA
>DWHO01000383.1:0-20980 GCA_018247575.1 Eurytides lysithous rurik | reverse complement strand
TCTGTGTCTGGGTGTTAATTATCTATATAAGTATATATTTAAAAATATATAAGTATGTATATCAGTTGTCTGATCAAAGTAGTACTACTGCCTAGTTTAGGATCAGAGGGCAATGTGTGAGATGCCAAAAAAAAAATTGACATGGCTGTCGTCGATCTCGTATTAACTTAACATACGTTGCTTGAGAATTTCCGTTCCCTTATATTATTGCTCAATTTCTTTCATTTTTTGAAATTCTGTTAGAAAAGCATTTCGATTATTTAAAAAAAAACTTATTTTTTATGTATAAATATATAGTTAGTAATTAAATTCTTCTTATAGGACAAATAGTGGTCTCGGGTAGAGGAAGCAGGGCTTTGTTGCTCGGCGATTTCCTCTACAACCGCCGCCAGATCGCGAGGAACAGGAGGTGGCGCTGGTACTGCTCGAAGTACCACCGCGGTTGCAAAGCGACGGTAGTCACGGATACGGAGCTGGTGGTGGTAGAGTATATCGGCCAGCATAGTCACTCGGCTTCCAACCAACCAGACCTCGATGGGATTCCCTACGGGGATTTTAATAGATAGGTGCTTTGAAGTCAGATAAGGAGAAATCTTGTTTATGTTAGTGATTCAGATAGCTTTTAAGTTTTTAACTTACGGGTCTGTAAGCCCGTAGCGTTACTATCACATTTTTGTTTCACGACTTCTTAACAAACAAAAAATATTTATATATGTCATTCGCCGAAAAACATTTTGAAATTTTTCAACGTTTTTTTAAAAATTATTCAACGTTTGTAGAAAAATAAGACTGTTTCTCCAGTGAAACGGTTAATTGAATAATGGGAAATACTTATTGAATATTATTGGAACACTTATTGGTTGAAATGGCCCCGATGCATGTTAATTTGAGTGTGACATTAAATATTTGTTACTAATTATAAAATTGTTTTCATTTATAGGTAACAAATAATCAAAAAATACTTTAGTATAAGTTTGCATATTGACTTAGTGATAACAGTGATTTGATTTGTCTATCAGAAGATAAAATTTACATACACATCTAGTTCAACTTTAGTGTTCTTTCTTTTAGTCAGGTTCGCCTACAACAAGAACGGGAAGCTATTAGCGTTATTCGGCGGCTATACCTTCTACTCCTGTAATAATCACAATGCCGATATACGAGAAGGCATGTGGCGATGCACCAAGGGGTATCCATGCAAGGCGCGTTTCAAAGCATCTCTCTCAGGACGATTGGTGCGGGTGACAACACTGGTACACTCCCACGATCCCCCGCTAGTCGAGATTCATGACGGGGTTCTTGTTAAATTGCGAAGATTCTATTCGGGCAACTATACTTATTAAGTGTTTCCAACATAATTAGGCGGTTCCTAGTTAAATGATCACCGCTGACCATGGTCCCTTAACATTTCCGTGTTTTTTTTATTTGCATCTTACTTTATTAAAAGACATAGTAACGTCCGCACTGTTAAATAGTGAAACTTTAAACGGCTGATCATTGTGTCAGGCATCACTTGGAAAGTCAAAATGTACTATATAAAATTTTGAGCCGTAAAGGCGTTTCCCCACAGTAGGTCGGTTTCGAAACAGCACCAGTTGGGTATGCCACAGTGAAGAAATCATTCACAAATAATGGTAATAGAATCCGTGAAAGCCTATCGACGATTATAAAATTAGACCAATTCTTATTCCTCTTAGAGATTTTATGTTAGGCGTTAGCAGCAGATACTGTCATATAACTTATTGTTGTATCGTAAAGTACCATTTACCCGCCTGCATTTAATGACAACTAACGTAAGAAAGTTAATGAAAGTTTTTTTGTTGTACTTGTATTAGTGATATTACAACGTAAGTGTTATATGAATAAAAAAAGTTAAATAATATGTAAATTGTGTTTATTATTTATAATATAGGCCTCAATAAATGGCAAGTATTTATTAGATTCCAAAGGATATTTAGTTTAAACAGTTATTTTAGTTAATACATATGTGTGGTTTAATGATTTACGTAAATTAAAAATATATATACAAAAGTTTTGGCAAATGAGATTTGATTTTTTACAATAAAACATTTAACATTCCATTTATGACCTGAGTTTTAATATTTCAATTGTATGTTATACATTGTGAATCTATAGTTTAAAGGTATATTAAGGAATTTATATCCAAATTATATATTTAGGCAGACGTCGGACTGTTGGATTTACTTTTATATTGTTTTCTCAGTTATTTTCGTTCGCAACCAGACTGGTAAGCAGTTGTCCATTGTGGGTGGCCACAGCTTCTACTGCAGCGTTCGAGGGAACAGGACAAATATATGGCGGTGCACCAGATGGGGCCAGTGCAAGGCGCGGTTCATTATAACAATGGGAGGCGACGTGGTCACCGCCCAACTTAGTCATAACCATACCCCACCCAAGTTCGTCATACACAAAGGGATCTATTATAAGGTTTAGCTTCGGGTGTGTGTTAAAATAAACAGAGTTCAGTATTCCTTTTATTAATGAAATACTAACAGAAGCTGAACATATTGTAGTAATTCCTGGGTAGCGGTAAAGGCAACGGAAAGAAACCTTGTTCAGAGTAAAATAAAATTCTAATTGTTATCGTTTGAACTCTATAAGCATTCAATTTCAAAGAAAGTGAATAAAATGTGTCATTCGATGGATAGTACCAAATTTGACGATATATCTCATTGATGGTTTAAGATTAAATATTATTTAAACTACAAATGTCTTTTTATGTGTGACAATCAATTCAATGTCATCTTCGTCGATCTATACGAATGCAAATCGTACAGGCTACCTAAATAATGTTTTGATTTCAGTGACGTACCTCCGCAAACATACCGGCAAATTGATCGCCCTCGTTCAGGGCTACACCTTCTACTACGACGGCCGGAGGAAAACCACCGACGTCTGGCAATGCACCAAGGCCGGCTCGTGCAACGCGAGATTCATCACGACCAAGTTCAGAGAACTGCTTCGCACCAACTTCGTCCATAACCATCCTAGGCCTCGCTACGCCATTCAGAATGGCATCTTCATCAGACTGTGATGTATGCTGAGTAAAAATGATTCCTATTAAAATGTCCGTTAAGAGCGCAATTGGAATGCTTTCAATTTTTTTCAGACTGATCTTGATATTTATATAGTATTAACATATGAAAATATATATATGTTGCTGGTGCTTTAAAAGTGTACGATACGTCACGTACGAAACAAATGTGCGTCATCGCATGTGGTCTTATCTCGCAATAGGTTACTTTATGTACAAAAATAAAAAAAGATGAGATTTTACCTGAATATATGTAATCTACTCAAATTATTTTCAGTAATTTGGTGCCATAATTATAGAGGAAAGGAGATCCTTATACTCCGCGGTTACATTTTGAACAGCAACAAGTGCCACGGCTATGCCACGTATTGGTACTGCAACCATGGAAGTAAATGCAGAGCTAAAGCTATCACCAGCCAATCTAAGGACATTTTGCGTGCGACCGATGAACACAATCACGAGCCCCGAAAGTTTATAATAAAGAATGGCATATGTTTCAAATTGTAACCCTCCGACTCTCTTTTTGTATTTAGTGCAATTTTTCTTTATTCGGAATTTCTATCTAGGATCTCAATATGTTCTGCAAGAGCTTCTGGTGGACCAAAATGCGTGGAATATAGTTGATTGACTCGTATGTGAGATGGATATTATTGTATTAAGGTAATACTGTAACGACATTTTAAAGGAGCAACTGTTGAGTTTCTCGCCGGCTCTTCTCAGCAGAACTGCATTCCGAGCCAGTGGTAGCTTTCTCACAAACTGTGATGTAAAAATGACGATTCATTATTGCTTATAAAGGCCTAGTTGAATAAAAATATTTTGATTTGACTTGAATTAATGTTTTTTTTTCTCTTTTATTGTTAAATATTATGTTTTGTATGTTAAACAATTTACCTCATGAATGATTCATTACATGTTATGAAGATTTATAAATCATTGAACGAATTTACGGATCATATCAAAGATCTGTCGCTAAAATCTCTTTTTAACAACGGGTTTATAATCCTACAAATTTTTAAAGCCATGATGCGTGTTTCTTTTCATAGAAAGGCATTGTATAAAGTTATTTATCTGTAAGGAGGCCGTCATCAGGTTTCACCGAAGCATAAATTAATATGGTACTCCACCCGAGGATCACGCCATCAGATCCTTACAGAACGCAGGCATAAAGAATGTTTTAGTATAAAAAAATATAAATTATATATTTAAGAAAGGAATAAAGGTAAGACTTTTTGTAATAAATATTTTAAAAATACAATGGAATCGCTTGGCGTAAAAATATAAGCTTTATTCAAAGGTGTGGTGTCGCCGATCTAAAAATAGTTGCGGAGACTGTTTGTAAAAAGAAAAAGTCAAGTGTATTTTTATTGTAATATTTATGCATTTCTCATTATTTTCTGAATCTTATTGTAGGCGAGACGGTTGGGGCAACTATAAAATTTCTTACTCATCATGTAATATTACACAGTTGGTTATTTTATATAACGCATATTTCGAAGCTCTATCAAAACTGTTTTAAACCTTTGCCAAGTAGATTACAAAGTAAAGTTGCGAACTAAGTAGATATTGTTTGAGTAAAGACCACAAGCCCGGCAATAAGTCAACTAATCGACTGGTTAGTCCGTTGCACGTCGGAGCGCTCTATTTAGTTGTGTACTCCGGATCGTTTTAAACCAATCTGTAGTAAGACAGCTTTTATTTTGCCTCCTTCCTTTTAAGTTTATGGTCATTTGTATATATAGCGGTACGTTGGTGATTTAAAAGGTTTCAATATAAGCCAAGTGAACTGATAGTTTTGTTTAATTCCTTCTTAAAACTAATAAAAAAAACTGAATGACATGGACAACATTTAAAATACTGTGCTATCGCGGTGAGTTTAATTTAATAAGTTTTGCAGCACCGGTAAATATTACGTTTTAAGGAGGTTGAAGGAAGCTTACAGCTTCTTTATACAAATAAAAATGTTTCGACGTTAAAGAAAATACATACTGTAAGCATTTAGAAAGTCAGTCCAGTCGTTTGACAACAACTTTTTGTTGTCAAATGTATGGACCTACTCGCCTTATGATCTCACAGACTTATGCTTCATCTGTGTGGTAACCAGTGTCTATTATCTTAAAAGTAAGCAACGGTAAAAATGCTGCCCACGAATGTCGTAGATGACTTTGGGCGCTGGTAATCGCATGGCTTCTAAATATACTGCTCAAATGGCAACTCTTGTCAATAAGACATTTTTCCCGAATTATCTATACTCCTTTTGAATCTAAAAACTAGTTAATAGCGCAGAGCCAAACAATTGTATAAAAAAAACTAATATTAGAACGAATTGTTTCCTGCAGTCGTTAATTATTATAAATTAGAAAAGTGTTATGAAAACAAGTGGCTTACTATTATTGACTAACGCTGCGGCAACTATGTTTCACAATTGAAGTTAGTTTGACTATCACGAATGTTTACTAACCCGTGAAAGTTATTACTTTCACAGGTATGTTTGTTGAATAGTTCATCGCGTTGAAAACTACGCGAATAGTGTTATAATAATTAGTAGTATTTTCCCGCAGATAACAAAAGCGAGATGATAATGAAGAATTTTCGTTGAAATCCTTTAATGATAATACGTAGTCCTTCCTATAATAATATTTTGCATCAGAAAGGTTGTTTGTTAGCTTGCTCTCCTCAGCAACTGAGCGACGGTTATGTATGACGTTTGATATAAGTGTTGTTTGAGAAGCGGTGTCAAAAGTCTTATTAAATGGGAAGTGATCTTAAATCAAAATCTACTCGATAACCTATAGCTAAAGGAATAAATGCAGTAGAATGATAGATTATGACGCACAGTTTTGAAATACTTTACAAGAACGACTTATTTTTTTATAAGACGTCAAAACATGAAAGAAACTATCTCAGTTGAAAACATACTTAATTTTGTTTGCTAATTCGTTTAATATAATTTTCTACAACTAACAATATATTGCTCATAAAATAACAAGTTACACTTGTTAGTACAATTTCTTGTCGGTTTTTTTTGTACACTTTTACTTGTCTAAGCTCGCGAATGGGATGATATAATGACACTTTATTATTTAATTAAATCTAAACTATTTTTTATTAAGTCTGGAATTCTGTTCGGTATACACTTTTGTTTAGCTTGAAACTTGACTTAAATATTTTTATTTTCATCTTTATGTATAAAATTAAAAATAAAACACAAATTGCGATTTATCTGTACATTGGTTTTATTTTATTATGTTAAAAAAAAAGGGCGTTATGTAAATTTTACTTATCACCAAGGCTTCGTTTATTATAATATCTTTCTTAATACTAATACGTCAAGAGAAAACTTTGTATCCCTTTTACAGCCTATTGCGCTCACGGGAGAGAATGAAATTTGACAGATACAATTATGTCAAAGAGGAAATAAAAACTAAAGTAATTTTTGGAAATGTAAAGTTTTATATATTATTCTTAAAAAAGTATATAAAATTAGTTAATACATTCACTGTTTACGGCTATAATATAAATATCATATATATGATTTGTCAAATCATAAATGATACAGTAAAAAAACTTTATTATTGAACGAATAAAGAAGTAAAAAGGTGTACAATTTGAAAAAAAAAACCTTTAATCGATATCGACCACTATGCAATTGCTATAGTGTTAATTACAGCCAACGTCTTCTGAAACAAATGACAGTGTATCTCTTTCCTGTGGCACTGGCAATTGAATTATTCTATTAATGGTTACGACCGCTTGGTAAAGTTCAGATGGTGAATAATTTTCACTTATACTGGTTATGTCTCAATTAAAAAGTTTAGTGTTCTGTTCCCTATAATAAAGAACCTTCCTGAAAGACTTAGGTGCCGATCCCGTCACTTACTTAAGTGATGGAGCGAACTAGTCGAATCTCTATTGGAAAGTGACACGTTTTTCCACGTATTGCATAGTGACACTCCATGCTCTGGCGACCCATAGATATACGATACATGGCCAGAGGGGGCTACACCTTATAGGTCGGCAACGTGTTTGCAATTTTTGATGTTGCGAATGTCCATGGATAGTGGTGATCTTTTACCATGAGGAAAGCCGCTCGCTTGTTTGCCTACTCCATTAAAAGAAAAACATCTTGTATGGCTTGTAATTTCACTTGCAACATTGCTCTTTTAACCGAGACATATTATAGTTGTATATCGCTTGGCGGTAAAATAACTGGCAATACTGTGGTCGTTCTCTAGACGGAACTTGCAATAGAGTCCAATCACATTAGATTGTCTGATCGCATCGCTTTTAGAAACTATATGAGACTTCCTTTTGCGGTGTTAAAAATATCGGGGTGGGCGTGACCATTTGTACTCGTATACATCACTAAAGTGACAGTGAGTATGTTGCTTCGCAGTAATAGAGCAATGTTTTAGGATGTTTAGTTAGTGTAAAATACCCCTTTACAGCTTAAATCACTTCACTCGTGTTATCTACTAATAAAAACACCCCATTGTTGTCTTCCTTTATATATCAAAGAATAAAAATGTAATAAATTAAGTGGGACATTTATCTCCAGAGCGTAATTTGGATATGATCAATTAACAGTTCACTTTGTCACCACTATATCGAGAATTATAAACTGTAAGATATACGTTTTACTCATAACTGCAAAGCCTTTAATCTTAAAACTTGCAAGATTCTTGTAAATTTATGAGGTGCCATTCAGAAAGTTAAGTTGTTGTTCAAAGTTACTTCGCTTGTCGGATAACGGATTATCTCTTGCGATAAAGATCGTCTTCCCTTTAATTTATTTAAATAAGTTTATATGAATTATTTTATTACTGCAGAGCTTAATATTAATTAATATTATAAATTTATAACATTAATTATTATTAGTCATCGTCTGGAAGGGAGTTAAATAGTAACTAATTGAATTTGAATGTTCAACACTATTTAGGTTCCTCTCAAAGAAAATCGAATTATATAACTTTTTTTATATTTTCACACTAACCTTATATACTCATACATTGAAGTTGTGCGAACGTAATTTATTAATTATTTTAATTTATGTATTATTGTTCCACAAAGAAAACTATTCCACGTTAAGTTGACTTAACAAAATGGCGATCTTTAAAATACCTCTCATCACATAAATTTACTCCGAAACCGTTGATTTGAAGCTACTAAAACAGATAAAATGCGTTTATCAGTTGTAAATAACGTACTTATAATAATGTACTGCAGCTAGAATAAAGTCACTCACTTTTATCTGCGATCCGTTGAAACTTCGCTGTATAAAATCAAATATAAGCTTCAAAACATTTCCCCATAGGGACAAAATTGGAGAGTCAAATGGATCGGGAAATAATTCCGGTCGGGATTTGATTCGCGCCAAGTTGTCGTAATCTTCAGAATATTCTGTCGATTTCTCCTTTAGTTCCCTGTTCTATGCAAGATGTGTTCGAATCTCAATATCCGATTTATTTTATTGATGTCGTTGATATCGAATGTCATAACGTATTTCGTAGTCAGGTTATATTTCATTTTTATAAAATATCACTTAAGATGCAGCCAGCGTTCTTGGTACCAAGCGCGTTCATCGCGATGAAGTTTTAATAGGTTTTTAGGTCAGACATGATTATAATTAATAATAATTTTGTTATATTTATCTTCTTAGATTATGTTTAACTGATTTAAGTGATTATATCTGTAATTTTTGCATATTTTGTTCATGTAATTTCTTATTGAAAATTCCAAAATAAAAGCAATACAACCCTAAAGATACTATTATTTTATATGATGATTCTGTTCATCTGCAAGATATTAGCAGGCAATGAGGTCATTCAGAATGCACAACTGTACAGGAGATATAATGCATTCTCTCTTGCTTAACCCTTATAGCAGCATGGAACGGATACCCGACATGACCGGAGGGAAATAAACAGAGATATAGACCAGCAAAAATTTCATTGTAAGTGGTTTAGATAGTGGGATCCAGATTTCGAATTTCTTAGATTAAATACGAAAAAAATGAAAATACTCCTACTTAACTCCGGCTTATCCATTTCTACTCGTATATATATATATATATATATATATTCTATTTTTTAAAAAGCTGTCCCTATTGTAAGATAGAAATATCTTGTGTTAAAAGGGCGTTTTACATACATAAATTTCACGCGGACAAATACCCAGATCCGAAACAAATATCTTTAGTTCGTACAAATATTTGCCCCGGGTGGGAATCGAACCCACAACCTACGACGCCGAAGCCAATAGCATAGCATCTGCGCCAAACGGTCATCAAATATATATATCTTACTTATATTGATTGACAGTAAATTTGTTGCCCGCATTAACAGAGCCAGAGTTGTCCCTTGTTCCGTTGCTGCAGTTACTGCGATTGTTGAATTTTTGAAACAAAAAACACATCTAAAAAGGGGAAAATTATGAATAATCTAAAACCACGCCAAAGCCTAATAAACAATGTTTTCTTGTGAAAAAAGTTGTAAAAAAAGGCGTACGTGAGTCTCTGTGATTTGACTGTAAAATATTTCATTTATGACGAGGGTCTCCAGATCTGAATAAACTCGACACTGGCGTGTTAAACGACATGTTATCACGGCCAAACAGTGGATAGGCGAGGGGCTCATTCGTATTTATGCCCTCACCGTCGCTGACAATTTCGGTTCAAAGTATGATTGAGTACTTAAAATATTTCAAATATTAAAATTACACGTGTTATAATAAAAGATTAATCCGAATATTTTATTTAGTTAAAAATGGTTTAGATGTTTTTTATTCATTTGATTTCATCAAAGTGACATTTACTTTGTATTTTTAATATTTTTATAATACCTATGTTATTACATATGACATGCTTTTATTTTTTCACTCGAAAGGTATTCTTCCGAGTGAGAAAATAAAAGCATGTCATTTAATGTCTTAATGATAATTGTTGGTTGCTAAAAAAAAACCAGAATGTTTTTCTGATGATAATTGTTGATTGCTAAAATAAACAGAATGTTTTTCTGATTATATCGACAAAATAGATATGGAATTTCTTTTACTGTGTTAATAGCATCAAGTGGTTAGACATACCCTGCGCTTGCACACAGTTTTAAGCCTATTCATATCCAATTCGTGGAAACTAGCATTTCCACGGATTCGGCGATCCGATGAAGCTTTATAGAGCCGCGTAGGCTAAAAGCATCAACGTCAGTCCAGATAAGATAAGAAGCCTATTCGTAAAAAGTATGGCAAAATCAACCAATGTACAAATATATTTCGATTTAGAACAGTAGTAAGTAATTCAGTTTCATGTTTAACTCTTTACTACGTACGTTATTATTCGTACGTTTTATGTTAATTTAAAATTTTTATTAATTATAGCGTCTCGTTTAGATATCATTTTATAGTAGCGTATGGAATTTCATTCGCTTTATCATTTTAATAAACATGTGCCGAACAGAAAAGCCCACAAAGGGTGTTGAGAGCGTTCGACTGCAACTCCTTGCTTGTTTAATGTGTAAACACCTCTTGTTTTCTCGATACAAAGACGACTGCACCAAGGGCGACCGCAGAGTGTGATATTTTTAGTCGTAGCTCCGCGTCGTCTCGCACGTGCTAGTGATTGATACCTCTGTGATAAAACGCCAACAATAAACGGTTTAGATGGAAGATTATCTTGACATGTCGCAAATTGACGATCAGTAAGAATGGTTTCGATAACAAGATTATTTGCTGTCGACACAGGGTGATTAACGATTTATTTAATGGTCGTTTCTCGGTATACAAATTAATGGTAGACACCAGAGTGAACAACAAAAATTTTAGTGGCACTTTTAAGTTTACTGGTTCGCTTCTTAATTATCTATCTATTAACTCGGTTTTATTTGTTTTAAATGCTTATGTTTTCATGCTTATTCAAAGTTCGAAAGTATATCGCCTCCCCCTCCTCGTTATTTTCGCAGATTTAAAACATAAAACTTTACTTCTCACGTTACTCGATAAAAGTTATTTAAATCTTAAATAATGTTATCGTTCGCATTGATATGACTTAAAAAATAATTTCATGCAATTCGGTCGCGTGACTCTTAAATGTTAATTCATTTTTCCCTCACACAAGGCTTATGCTAATGTGCAACACGTTAACAACCTATTTTTCATTTATGATGTTATTTTACTTTAAAGCTGCATTATGGTGTTAATTTATAGCGTTTTTTATTAACTTTAAAAATAACCTCTATACATTTTTTATTTTGCTTTATGCTTGTTATTATTACTCAACTTTACTCTTTAATTTCAATCACATTGTGTTTGTTAATTTTAACAATTGTGATTCGATATTATTAAATAAACATATTTACACTATCGTAGATGTTATTAAGCCAAGGTAAAATATAAAACAATACTAAACTGATACCAAGGTCACTCGATGCCCTTCGTACATGCTAATAACCGCCAGCTCTATTGAATTTATTAACACAAAGCATCCCACGACTTGTGGTCTGAAGCGTCCGTTTTATTTATAGACGAGCAAATTATTATTGTTCGAAACAGATCATCTATACAAGAGAAAACTTTGGACCCCTTTTACAGTCTATTGCGCACGCGGAGGAAAATGAAATTTGATCGAGTTATAGTTAGTTATACTTTTATGGACATTATTTTTTTATGTTATTAATATTAAATAAGATAAGCTAATTAGTTCATTGTCAACGTTTATACCACTTATATAACACTTTATTTGTCAAATCATAAATGTCATAGTAAAAAAGTTATATTATTCAATTACTTATTACTAAAGAGGACTCTCAAGAAAGCTTTCTTGGTCGATTTCGACCATTAAGCGATCGCTAGTAATTTAAATAATGCTTTAAGAAACTCTTATTCTTCAACGACTTTACCCATTGTATTATAATAATTATAGTAACTGTTTAACTGTTTTTTTTGTAAATTTATTTTAACAAGCTGTTATTTAACTTGCATTGTTTTTCGTCTATGCGATTGATTTGGAATTTGTGTTGACCTAAGTTAGCTCTTAGACACTGTCTTTAATCTTCATAGATAAAATCAATATTTATTTATTTATTCTTTATTATAGACACCTTATACTAAGGGATTACAAAGGGAGGACTTAATGCCTGTAGGCATTCTCTCCCAGTCAACCCGGGGTGTGGCGATAAATTATGATAGGTGTATCATAAACATACATTTACCTATATTACGTAAAACAAAATGGAATATATAATAAAATAAAACATATACACATACATAAATACATATACATATTCATAAATAATTGTTAATGCGGCAATCATGTAACTTTGTCAAGATCAACTTAAATAATAAATAATAAAATCAACATGAATGTGGTAGAATCGAATTTTATAAATGACACATAATAAACTCATCGTACTAATTAATTATTAATCAATTTAATTTTAGGTAATTTTTAAACTTAGTAATAAAACATTTTTTTACTTTCTAAATTAATTTCTATTGCAGTCGTTGATGAAGAAACATTTTTTAAAAAAATGAGAATGCATGACGATAAGTGTCGTGCTGAACCATGCAAAACTCTGCTTATTTATTTTTATTACATCTGCTCATGTTACGCTGGAAAGTTTACCCTTAATACCGGAACACTGCGACGGTTGCATATAACTGATTGGCGGCAAAATGATTAAGTACCGTACTAAGTGGACGGTGCAAGAGTCTAATGTCCCACCTCTCCACCAAAATACATCTTTTGTCTTATGTGACGGTTAGCAAGCAGCTTGCTTTTTTAGACTTTAAAAAGGACGAGGTTCCTAAGTCGTCTACTTTTTGTCTGCATATTTGTTTAAATTTTTACGATAATTTTGTATGTTTATTGATTGTTATTGGACTTTGAACTTATTTTTAATTTACCTTTTTAACTTAATAAATAAACAACTTCATCTTGTCTGACGTAGAAGCTTTTAGCCTATGCGGCTCTACAAAGCTTCATTGAATCCGTGGAAATTCTAGTTTCCACGAATGGGATAGACGTGTTGTGTCAAAATTTTAATTAGCTTTAAATAAAATAACTTGGGGATTGTCGGCTACGGACAGTCGGGGACCGATGTACGGACCCGAACCGCGACTGTCGTCGGCTGTTAATTGGCAAGTGGTGAGAACCGCCTCGGTACCCGGGTGTATCTAGTGTACGCGATGTGAGTGTTTCGCCGTGCTCGAAGGCGAACTTTCCCTAACGTGTTAGTGTAGTTAGTGAATACCCTACTGTTTATTCAGACGGGACTCCCTTCTTCGACCGGGTCGAGGAGGGCATTACGCGGGTGACGTTTCAGCGCAGGCGCATTCTAATCTTAAATAACTAATTTTTATGTAATAAAAATGAACTTAAATAATTGGAAATGCATATGGTGAATATTATAATCTATTATTTCGCATCCACAGTGAGTCATCAGGAACTATTTACTATAAAGTGATCTGCTTGCTCTGTTATAAATTGTCATCTCATATAACTTGCACCTCACCCGTAATAGCTTATGGATGAACGAACATATTCAGTGAACAGAGACTATTCAATGTTGGTTTCAATTCCAGTATTTGTAGCTAGTTAACATTCCCATATGTTTTGTATTTCAGTGAATGTGGTTGTCGGTCGTCCACAATCCGTTAATTCGTGTTGCATTTTTTCCGCAGTTAATATGGTAACTGGGGGGATCTATTTATTTGCGATACATCTTTTTGTTGAAAACCTTTTAAACAACTAATTTACATTATTACGATTACAGATAGATTGATTATAAGCTTTACATACATAAATTTTACACGGACAGACATCTAGATCCGGAAGTTTAGTTTTGTTGGATATCAAGTCCCCGCTGCATTATATATACCCGATAAGTATCTTTCTCTAAATTAATGCCATCAATTGTTGGGAATGCGTGAATGTAGTTTCGTCTCTACATCTCTGTCTTACTCGTTTGGGTTAAAAAGTTAGGCATATTTACTAGAATATCGCTGTCATCTCATCTCACGGATCAAGTAATCTAAAACACTACCATGGTAAATGACGCGAACGTGTGCATAAATAGCGATACTTTTCTAACTCATCGCGTACATTACACAAACGAGCAAAAAATGTTGCATACATTGTGCACCGGCGAAGCGTTAGCTTTTGTACTGTTTTTTTTTTTGCTATGCCGCAACCGCATGCGAGCATTTTCGCTAACAATGCTTTATTTCGAAAATATCAAAGCTTGATTAACATTTTTACAGATTAAATTGTTTAGCGACAACGACACATAGTAGCCAGCTTATGTAAGGTCTAGACCAATACAACTAGTTGTAACAACGCAGTTGTATAAGTACTGCTTAATTAGTAAAGTTCTCGTGCTACTTTGTATTTGTTTGCAAACGGCGAAGTTTGATCGCGCCCTGGGTTACAGTCAAGAACAGCAACCATGTAACTAAACCATGTTGTATAATGTACAGACTATTGTAAATGCTAGTGTTCAATGAACTTAGCTTTTCTAGCCTAGAAATTGTCCGACATTAATTCGTAAAATAAAGAGCATTAACATATTACATATGTATGTGTTAAACTCATTAGTTAAAATCGAGTGTATTTGATTTTCACTTTATACGTTTCAAATTTATTTATAGCCCAATAATACAAATATAATTTATAGAAAGCCCACAACGATTACCCCAGAGAGTGGAAATCGTATACAAGCGTAGAAAATTGTCTCCTTGTATTTTACTCGTCTGTCAGGGCTTCTTATTTTGGCACTCAATAATTAATGCTGGAAAGACGTGTTTAGTTTATACAAATTACCGGTCAGAAATATTACTTCTTCGCTAAGACTGTAGAATAATAAAATAGAGGCAGAACGATAAATGAGCATCATTTATCGATCCAACAAAAAGAAGAAAATTTGTTTTAGCAAAATACACTGGATAGAGTAAGGTTGTTTAGTTAATTTTTTTAAATAAAATCGATGGGAATAACTTGTGATCCTTCAACCTTCGAATAATACAGCATTATCTAGTAAACTGGTTAGTTCAGAAGAGAATTAGTTTATATTGAGTAAAGCAACACGATACTGTTCATACTGTCTCTGTTAAAGAGGTAGACGATAAAAGCTTCGTTAGACTGTTTCACAAGAACTGAGATCATCCTCAGGTTAACATTTTTCTAACTAACCCGAGTGCTCTTTATGCTTCCATTTCAACCAGTAATTGTAATTTACTGATTTATTGAAATCAATAGAAGATTGTACACAAGGTTTATTGTTTTTTTTTTTCATTTGTTTCTGTTTCCATTTGATGTAATTTACATCTGTTTTAAAACATTACTAACCTTTAATTTTTTAGTGTATATACCGAAGAATCAGTTAAATGAATCTATAATGGATTCAATCTATAATGTATTATAGAAAATATCTTGACGTGTAATTTGAATTAAAT
Organism: Eurytides lysithous rurik; assembly: GCA_018247575.1. Lineage (NCBI taxonomy): Eukaryota > Metazoa > Arthropoda > Insecta > Lepidoptera > Papilionidae > Eurytides > Eurytides lysithous. The sequence continues at coordinate 5,481 of DWHO01000383.1, read as the reverse complement.
GAATAGTATTATAAAGTTGATTTCAACAATTTTCCAAACCATATTTGAAAAGGATTGGTGATACTTAGGTTAAAATTATCCGAAGTTATGAAAAAATGTCTCTTAAGCATTTTTATGCATATCGTAAAGTTATAATGCACACTTTATAGTATAAATTTGAAATAACAAATAAAACGTAATGCAATAATCTGATATCAAAGAATATATCCATATTCGTGAGACGCGTGGCGCGTGTTATGTAAAATATAGTTTCTTGACGGACCAGTAACATTTGTTATTATTACGGTCGAAAGTTATATCCGTTCATTACAATTCCTCGATCGTTCACGGCGAATAGACAGCGATTTCAGTATCATTTATTTCTCCATACAAGCGAGACTCGTGGCTCTTGAATAAGGACCCGATCGTGACCTATTTCCTTTAACTGCTTCACGTCCACTCCTATCGGCACAACGCGCCGACGGGCCCTAAGCGTTGACGTCCAATTGGACTGCCAGTGTGATACTTTTTTAGAATGAGTGAGTGAGGCCGGAGCGTAACCATTTTTCAATGTTGGCTATTTTTGGTGAATCATGGACCGTTTATGCTTCATTATTATTAATATAAGCGCGGATGCTGCGTTATTTCTTTAAATAGTCTAGCTAAGTATCATCTAAGTAGCTACTTTCACTAGCTAGTCAGTATGGTAATTGTCGTAATAACATTTAAAATCAGCGGAAAGAACAATGTAATTTTTATGTAACGGTATTATTTATAATAAAAAAAAACCTATATTTAAAACGGCATCTTCGAGGTACGAGGTATTTTTAAAATACGATGCTCTTGGTATTAAAAACAAAACCTCGTTACTAACAATTTTTAAAGTAAGATATATCAATGTTGCGCGTAACTTTTCATCCAAGTATACGACTTATACACTACCGATCAAAAGTTTGAGACCACTATAAACAAATAAGAAAACAATTAAAAGTCAACATATTTAAACCTTTATGAAAACAGGTTTTATTTTCATGTAAAACACAAGATTTTGAATTAAAAATACATGAAGTCTTGACGAATACAATGTTCTAAAGAAAACACACAAAAGAGAGCACAGCACAGGGGCATAGCATTTTTCTCCAGAATTACTTTGTACTGCTCCTTTTTTATAATTCTTTAATTTGGACTAGATTTCCAGTTCCCTGACCTGAGAAACAACCCAAGACCATAACAGATTCGCCACCATACTTGATAGTCGGGACTTCACACTGTGGCGTCATCTTTTCTTCGGCGGAACGTCGGACGAAAGTTTTTCTTTTTGAACTTTAGTAGTAATTTTTTGAAATCTTCTTCGGTCCAGGGTGTAGTGCCCATTGCATCCGCTTTTAATAGGAGGTTTTAATAAGAGGTTTTTAATTCGAATTATAATCATATAATACCAATGCAAGATATGAATGACATCGGAGGCCTTTTATGTGAAAGCTTCGAGATTTCAGAGTTAATATTCTTTCCACAATTTCGACGCTGTTAAATACATTCGTATAAATTGAATAAATCAAGTTCTGACATTAATTGAATCGTGAATTGGAATATTAATCTGTTCTTTGGAATCGACGCTTCAAAGTTAAATCATTAGTATTAAACCATAAGTAGAAGAGAATTTTATAGAATTGAAATAGCATGGGTGCACAGTAGTTTGTAAATGTATTTTGTTCGCGAACAAATTAATTTTGCGGGGCGGTGCGAGCGTGCAGGTATTGTTACCCGTGGACATGAGTTATTGTTATTAGGGCTGCATTAATGGAAACAAGACTTCAATTTTAATCTAAGTTATGGTGTTATTAACGCTTTTCACTGTTTACCATCTAAACCATACATACCACAATTTTATGACGATGGCAAAAATAAAAGTTAGTTCAAATAAATATATAAATAAATTTCCTACACGATGAAAAGGAGTTTCTTTGTCAATATCTTCAATGATATGTTAAATAAAAATTATATTGATACAGGGCCAAACGTGGAATAAAAACTTTACATTATAAAAATAATTATCAAAATGGTAATCTGGGAGTTATCACCGGATAAACAAAACCACAATTTAGCCAAATTAAGAAACTTTCTCTTCGAATTCAGTTAAATAGAATTGTTAACACACCATTCTGTTATATTCTTAATATTTTATAATTTTATACCAATAATTTTTTTTACTTTACAATATGTATGTAGTTATAAGTTATAAAAAAAGTATTTTGATAATTTACACAACGTGTCAAATTAACGCATTAACCTTTTGATTCATTAAAGCCTAAAGTTTTTTTGTAAAAGTTGTTTGTTTATCTTAGTTGTTTCTAAGTTTTAAATCGATATAATGAAAATGATGATTATGTTATATGTTTTATTATTTCGAACCATTTCTGTTATTTTACAGACGTGTAATGAATTTACAAACATTTAGTAATTATCTTAGCGGCGTTATGGGATAGATTGCAATCTATTTTAAACAGCAAAACGTAGTAAAGTAACTTTAAATTTGTTTAATTTAAACAAATTTAAAGTAACGAAATGCTGGTTGGTTTTTTGCTCTTTATCCGTGGACCGCGTGCCTCCGTTGTATGGTTTAATCAACTTCGACTGCTTAAATCTATCCCGGTTCGTACATATTTTATGCCTTCAACGTGTGTTATTAATCCAGTCTTTAGAAATGTTTGAAGCATGTGACGCTGTAGCTGTTAGCAATTAAGCCTGAGTAGATCTCCAAAAGTGTGAAATTACTAAGTTTTCACTAGTTGAGTCAAAATAGTACATTATCACGAACACCCACTATAATAGACAAGCGGATTTAGAACTCATATGTGTGTATTTTCTATGTCAGTAAAACGTTAGACATCTAAGCATGCTTAAGATTAACCAACTAGGAATAGGGTCACTCCATTATCAGTTATTCTGCCGTGATTGCGTCTCATATAGCAAAATGTTAATTACAATCAAACGATATGACACGCATATATCAATTGGCTCTTTAACTTTAAGAAACAAGTACGAATTTAACGTAATGAAGCGGTATTGGGTGATATTTTTTTGAATCTACCGTACGTTAGGAACAAAATATTTCCTAAAAATGACAAAATTTATTTTCCGCTTGTAAGTGTAATTATGACAAAGAGCGAATTCGCATCGAGTAAAAATCATTTGTTTCCGTCCGTTTAAAGCCATTACTGTCGTCCAATCCATTGGGGCCGGTCTGTAAATATCAGCCCCGGCAGAGTACACAGACAGCCGGTACATGACAGCTATGCGCCCAAATTGAGTTGATTAACGTCAGAATGGGGTCACAGTACGAGTGGAGCGGGATCGCTTACTTGTTTACGTTTTTCGTGTATTAGCTTGGAACTGCAATTATGTTATTAAATCGATCGCTATCGAATCGGTTAATGTTTGTTCCCGATACTATGTTTTCAACACAGTGGGACGGTGTATTGTAATATTTATAAATTAAAATATGTGTTTACTCATTTAATTCCGTTTTATAATAGACGTTTCGAAGACTTTTTATTAAGCATATAATCCTTAGCATATATGGTCAAGGTTCACCCTCAAATGTAGTCCTAATATTGTCGTTAACTTAGATCGAATCGAACTCGAATTCTTTTAAGTCCAAGTGCAGTGGTACACTATATTGCTAGTTATTCAACCATCGTGTTGCATACGCATTGCTGTGTTTCGATTTGCAGTAGGTTTGAAGGCTAATCAGGTTTTGTGTGACACTGCTTTGTAATGGGCAGACGAGTCACTATCAGGCGTAAGACTTGTCTCTTTATCTCCTAAAATAGAACTTGGTATAGGTGAAGGTCCTTTAACAATATGAATTTAGATTAAAAAGGTGTCAAGACAAGCAAGTTATGCTCTTTATAGTAACTACGTTATGGTCACGTTTGACCATAACTGCGCGGTGTTTTTCATCCGCAGAACTCAAAATTCTGCTTCGCTCTCCGCCCGGAGTTATAGGACAACGTATACCTGTGCAAAGTTATTACGCTGGAAATATTCCCTTCAACGCATTAATGCTGCACATTAACAATAATAGGTACATTAAATTAATTTAACTTCTGGCGAATCATAAAATTTCTACAACTATTCGTTGTTAATTATAAATTTCTCTATTATTACGCTGATTATTGTATTAACTCGGTAAAGACCAAAATGAATCTGAGTTAAAAGTTTTGAGAAGATAATACTTATTTCTTCAGAAATACAACACCAAAGTTGTGAATTCAAAAGTTATTGAAATATGATCTTGTGGTCGCGTTAAATCGCTAGTGGTTTGTTTTTATCAGTGTATGTAAGTATTAACATTTTTTTATATTACATATTACAGTTTAAATATGCAAATCAAATATGGTAACTGCCTCCGCGGTATTGCGCCGCCTTACGTTAATATTTAAAACGGCTCTTCGTTGTGGCTCAAATCGCTTCACAATAGATAAGCCAAGTGCTTGTTGTTGGGGCTATGAATTGTTTTTGCTAATATTGTGAACGTGTTTTGGTTTAACGCTTACAATACATTTTTATTTTCAACAATTTTCCCGTCGCACTTGGTCAATCCTGTTGATCAATTTATTTATACTAAAAATTATATCGTTGCCTTGCGCTTTTGTTACGTAAAAAACGCCTGTAAGGATGAGTTATATTGAAAAATTGTGGTGATATAATGCTTCGACTTAAGCATTCTTTATACATTCCAATCGGTTTTTTAATGTCAGGTGTGTCAGCTAGTGCTATAATAAAATTGAACCACTCGATATAGTATAGTATAGTATCTGTGTTTACCGTTTATATCTTTTCACATATAAACTGGGACTGGACTTAGCTCGATCTGTAGTAGTAATAACTTGTTTTAATGTAGTAAGTACTTCTTGAGATATCTAGCGAAATAGGAAAGGTGTCGGGAGGGTTGGTTAGTAAAAAAAAATCATAAGTGTAATTGTTTTAAATTTTACATAATAAGTAAACTATCTTATTAACTTGGCTATGGTAGAAAATATATCAATAAAAGTTTAAAAATGAAGTGTTTGGATCGTTTAAGGAGTAGAGGTACACGGGTTAAGTACACCTGTAGATATATATACCGAAAATAGTGTGACAACGTTGAACTAACCAGTGTTTTTTAAAGTATTTACTGTATTAAAACGCATAATTAAGAAACGCTAGTTAATAAGTTTTATAAATTACTAATAATCAAATGTCAAATTAAAAATAAAAAACCTTTTATAACGTTGGGTTTATTTTTATAAAGCCCTAATGCGTTAAACTTTAAAATAGCCGTAAGAGCAAATACGTCGTCCAAGAGTGCAATATTATAAAACTTCAGACTTCGTAATATCGATTAAGTTAACGACAAGTTTCTGCTTGTCTTCAAACAAGCTCTAGTCTGCCTTGAAGTATCCGGTGATGGGATGTTACACTCACACATATAATTCTTTGAAAGTGAGTCAAAGCGTT
>DWHO01000382.1:0-20981 GCA_018247575.1 Eurytides lysithous rurik | reverse complement strand
CCCCCGCCGTCTGGCCCCGCGCCCTTCCTGACGCTGCCGCGCCTGCCACGCCTAGGCCTTCGCCCCACACGACTGCAGAAGTATTACACCTCAGCCGACCACCAGAGCTCGAAAATGCAGCATTAACCGTAACTCAAAAACCTCAAGTTGAATGGTAAGCGGAGCCATTTAAACCTCAAAGGTGGAACTTGGCACATCCTTATACAGTCTCTTGTTGAGTTCACCTAACAATAACTTTATGATTAAATTATACGTTGTGGAAGTAAAGCTCCGATTCAATGGTGTCGACGATATAGAGCGTCGTTTGAACTAAACATAGCTTCAGTTTGTACTAAAGCTATGTTTCAATAGTCTGCTGAAACAAGGGACACTTGTTCACTCCACACCAGTGAGCCAATCTGTTGGACTATCAAAATTAAAAGACGCGCACTATCTTTCTACTCAATTGACCACGAAACTGTATTGCAGTTAAAAATAAAATTACTTAAAGACTGAGTCTTTTACTAAGTCATCATGTCCAGAGAATCTGTATTGAATCCTTCGGACGGTTTTATATTGTCTTCCTTGTTTAAAAAATACTACTCAATGTCAACCGAAATTCATTTTTATGTCGCCTTAAGAGGCACTGCTTTTCCTTGTTTCATTAGATATTGTATGTCTCACCTAATACCTTGGCAGCAAAGTTTGCAGAGTGGCCGCTAACCTGTGGCAGGCCTAAAGTAGTGATGTCATAATATGACACTAATGATATGTTAATCAGCAATCATTATTTGAAAAAAAATAGGAAAATAGTCTAAAATCTAATAATTTGCCATTTAGTGGCGCTAATAAGATAAAAATAATTTACTTTAAACATTATAATACACTACTAACATTTACACTTGAAGTATAATACAATAAAGTAAAAAAAAAAATCAATTGTACGCAATATTCACTGTAGTTGTCAATTTTTGTGAAGCATTTTAATAAAAGATGTTAAGATACAGTTAGTGCTCTAGACTTATTTTATTGTTAAAGAATTATATATGTGCACCATACTTTAGTAAAAAACATAATGTTGGAAGATTTTTATCAAATATAATAATGATTATTGTTCTCTAGCATAATGCAATTCTATAAACAGTTCTTATTTAATGTTTAACTACTTGTGTTTAATAATGGTATCGAGAAGTATGTAAACCTTCAAATCAACTTAAGAACTTTATGATAGATATGTTTTGTGTTACATTCCGCTAACTTTATTGGTTTGAGACAATAAGAGAAGAGACCTTAAAATAGCGGCTCATGTAATTATAAAAAGATCATTGTTATGAATCTCGCATGACCCTTGTATATAAGCATTACATTAAATGATGATAAATTATAATATTTTTGTAAGGAAAATTAGACACCCTAGCATTTACGTAATGGGTAGTAATTTTGACGTATAGAGTACGTTTTTTTTTATTTCGATTAATAATTTATTTCCAGTTTTGGTTTATCTTTGACTACTTTTTAGTCACTATTTCATATTGTAATCTCATGTTCGTTTGCTAATGACATAAGTATAATTAAGTCGCGTGCTCGGGCTGTTCTATACAGCAGCTGAATCATTTAATTCTATATAGGTTAGTTAATACTGTTAAAACTTAACAATAAATATGGATATACTAATGAATTTATTACATAACGATCACTGGTGCGAACTGATGTTAAGCATTGAAAAGTTTTAATAGGGTTAGATATGGTCAAGTTGTTTGGAGGTTGTTAATATAATATTAGTTATGGATAATTATGGTCAAAATAGTTATCATCCGATAGCGTAAAGCTGAAATTATTTTACAAGACATCTGGTCACTATGATATCCTGCACCATGTGGGATGGAGGTTCTATGGGCATGCCTTATATCATGTACTAAAATCTCTCTATATTTTTTATGCGTTATTTAAGCTGTAAATATAATCGAAATAAGGTGATTGGTTGTTTTAATTTAATTAAAAAATATATATACTGGTTAATGCATGAATATTTTCTTATAGAATTAGTTTTCTCCGCTGTTTTACACTGTCAGTGTGTGCCCGGCGAATAATTTTGCTAGCCTTGATTATTGTGATCAATGAGAACAAATTGTTTTTGTTTCTAATTTATTTGTAAAATACTGTTAGTTTTTTTTTTTTGTAAACAATGAGTCATCAGAACGTTTTCTACGATAAATTATGTAGCGGTAATATGTTTTTTCGCTTATGCACTCCTCGTCTTTTGCTTTACTTTGCATTAAATGCTTATTCGCAAATAAGGGTTGAGAGTGAATTGAAGCTAAATAGAATAAAATAAGATCCCAAAATCGAGTACAAGGTCCACCGAAATCGTATATTTGAGATATTTGGAATCCATTGCAATATGCAATTATGCACAAAGCAAGATTTTTTTTTTGTCGATATGTCAGAGTTTTCGTTTCTTTGTGCCGCTATTTAGGCGGATTTTAGATAATATTGTTGATTATTATAAATTAATATTATGAAAGCGACAAAAACAACGTATTCATGCACTCACCCCTATGTTGGCTTGCACAAATTCCACATTGATATTGTCTCTTAGATAGATAAATGACACTGAGTATTTTTAATGTGAATTACGTTAGTTATATAAACAGATCCGATAGACATGTGAAATTTCATATATGTACTTAATTAATAAACAATAGTTTTCCAATAGATGTTAAAACATCGCGGTAGTTTATGCGATTATATTAAATGACATGTTTTTAAATGGTTGATGCCCCGTTTAATGAATATCATACAACTTTAAACCATTTTGGGAACAAAATTCTATAATACGTTTAGCGTTCGGCACCTAAATTTGTTTTCCGTTTTTGAATTTTTTTTTATGTACACTCTGGATCTGCCACAGTTGGGATATGTTACACGTTTTTGTAATATAAATAGTGTATTAAATAATTTTATAATACCGAGATACCCCAAGTTAGTTGTTTGCTATTATCACGATATTGCCTCCAAAATTGTATTCAAATTTTAATCTGTAAAAACAGTAAAGTTTTATTGTCAATAGTTTTTGGGTGCAATTGTTCAACGATTGTTGTAAATTGCATCCTGTTTTTGACTACCATTTTTTGTAACGCGACTGTTTTCATTTAAATTTGTTTGCCCTTTGTAATTTATAATATATTTCGACTGTGGACTAGAGTGTACCACTATCATGAATTTCAGGTGGCAACAACTGTTATCGTATTGATGTACTGAGCAGCTTTATTAATGTACGTAGTCTTTGGTTTAAGATGCCATTTGTTGTAACTCATGTTTTAATATTAAATTAAAATCAGATCATGGTTCTTTTATTTATATCTCCCCTGGATATGATTTTTCTCTTTATTCTCTTTCTCGCATAGTGTGTTCACGGCGGGCGTCTACAGTCGATAGGTAGTATCGAGATAGTGTCAACTCCGTGATATATTGGAATGTCGTAAGCGCGAGTGTCAACATTATGTAAAAAAGATTGCTTATAATTTATTGCGTCAGTGTTTTTTTAGATCCGTTTACACCAGATAGCGGTCATATCTCTGTTTGTATGTACACTGAAGATTAGCAAGAAGTCCTGCAAAAAATAAAGCGAACTTCATCTACTTTTGGGTACGCAAGTCTAGACTTTTAGCGGAGCATACACCACGATGCTGGGTATTGTTCGAAGAATCTGTTTAAAGCATTAAGAAATAATGTAATGGGCCTGGCATCCTTTTTTTCAGTCAGGTTTGCCGCACGACATTTTCAACCTAAATACCAGATATTATCTAATTGTACTAGTAGTATATGTAAGATTTATGTATGCATGCATCCTACCTTGTGATGTAATTGATCTGACTAATCATCTATTCGTTATGTAAAAAGTGTATAAATATTTTAGTAATTCTTTTTAATTAGAGATAAGATAATCATTGTCTCCGTGTCATAGTGGTATAGGCCCGCTTTACGAATCTGAGGTCGTGGGTTTTAATTCCGCGGAGGGCAATGACTGTGTTATTGTTATTAGTTTGATTAAGGCATTAAGGGCTGATCACCCGATTGCCTTAAAAGTAAGATGATCCTTGCATCGGATGGACATGTAAAAAGTCGGTCCTGGCTACTTATTGACGCCATCTAGCGGTAGCTTGGAGAACTCGTTATTAAGAGTTCTGTTAAATGTCACCGCCTCTGCGCCTGATTTCTCTCCGGTCTGTTGGTTATCTGTCTAATCGGGCTTTGAGAGTAAAGGATAAGTGAGTGCAACTGTGGCTTGTGCTTTATAATATATCCCGCGCAGTTGGCTGATCTCTTGTAGATCGGCAGCCGTGGCCGAAATTGGTCGAGAGGACATTATTATACAACACAAATAATTTCGTTTTAATTAATTAATTAATTTATTTACACTTTATTTTGGAATTACAAAAGGACTTAACGCCATTGGGCATTTTCTCCCAGTCAACCTGAGGCGTGGAGAGAATTTGTGGTAGGCGCAATAATGAAAACAGGACTGTCAATGCTAATTAATAAAATGATATTAAAAATCTTTAATAGATACTAAGAATAAATAAAGTGTTTATTTATTTATAAACAAATAATTTTAAGTTCTAACGTACATCCTTCCCAGTATGGGAAAATGCTCAAATAGGTTTTTGATATATATATATTCCACGCCGCGGGTTGACTGAGAGAGAATGTCCAATGGCATTAAATCCGCCATTTGTAATTCCTAGTTGTAAACTGTAAATAAATAAATATTATACTTTACCTCTATTCCATTATCATTTGTATTTGAAATATGCTGTACACTGCACAAACCGAGGAAGAATAATAATAGGATGAAACAGTTTTTTTTACATATTATAAAAAGAGATAAATTTGAAGTTAAAATTCATTGAATAACTTTTATGTACATATGAAATGAATAGCAAGGAAAAGCCAGAGTAGTATTCATTATATTAGACATATAATAAACATTACTTTGGCTTTTATATAATAATTGATTTATATAATAGTTGATCGAATTAGGTAGTGAGCGGAGAACAGTGTATGTTCGACTTACATGCATCAATTAGATATGGATCTTTATGTTCTATGTTTAGTACATCTATCCGTTTAGTGTGATCTATGTTTGGTAAAATGTAATTTGTTTAAAGGTTTTGGCGTTAACGTCCTTTTGCAGGACGATGAACTTATGTTGGCAATGAATTTTGAGATTTACTCTGACCTTAGGATGCAATGAAACTTAATAAGATGGACGGACGCAACAGGGTCAGTGATAGGAAGCATTTCAATGAGAAAGTTAGCGTCGGCCTGAGTAGACCATAAAATTATATATTATTTCGCAATAGTAAATCCACATGTCATTGTATTGTGAGATTTAACTATTTTAAATATAATAGATTATCTTGGAAATATATCGAACACATTGCTAAAAAAATTAATGGTAGGAGTATTTTTTTTTAATCAAATTCTTGTATTAACCATTACAGCGAAAACTACGCACAAAGGAATATTATTGTGTATAGCTTATGAATGAGTTGCTGTAACTTTTAGATTTAAACAAATCTTAATTATATTTAGCTCGTCGCTACTATGTAAAGGTTTCCGTAATAAATACTAATAATTTCACATGACATTGTATTCGCACTAAAAAAAATCGACACGAGAGAATTTCTAAAAAGTCGCAAGAAAGTACATGCTTATGAAACACGTTTTGATATATCCTTCGTGCTGAAAAAGGGTGACAATGAGAACTTTGTGTACCGCCACGAAACTAACATTTAAACAAGTTTTTTTATGAATATTTCGTTGGTCGTAATCCACGGTTAAGGTAGCAAAAGTGTTTTAATGTTTAACTTTAGTTACGCACCGATGAATCCTACCCGAAGCTATTTGAACTTGCTGTCGGCATGCAAGACGATGTTTTGATTAGCATTTACACCGGCAGTCACGCGTTTTAATTTTAATCGAAAGATTAAATCCTTATATTATATCTTACAAATATTTACCCCTATCCAATACCTATATCCTAATATCTATTTTCTTAACAAATTTACTAAGCATTAACGGAAATAAGATACATACTTAATACACATTTATATATTCCTTAAAAAAATCATTGATTTTTTTTTCGAAAACACATTTTCACAGTCATCCGATCACAGAAATTAATCATCAGCAGCTACCTAAATGTGGCACATTTATTCCACATCCATTTGGGCTTTATTGCATAGAGATCGAAGCTATTCCAATATATAGAAAGGCGAGTGGCCAGTGGCCCACTATAAAGAAATTATTACTTTTGCAATTTCGATAGTACTACAGCATTATCGCCAAGCAGTGTTATGATAATTAGCATAAATACTGAGTATGGAAAGATCAAGAGAGGGAGCCAAGGAGTTTGTGACTCGTTGATGAGGCACTATATTGTTATGGGCACTATGTTGTTATAGGTAAGCTTGTCGGTTTTCATCATACGCACGACTTGCTCGTCTGGTCACTGTTTCCTAAATAAATTGTTAGAAAATGGTTAATAAGCAAATGGTCTATTTTATGGTGTATATAAAAACGTTGATTTATTCACACGTTCATACGTACACGTATCATTTGTGTATATTACTTGCGTTCGTTTTTAACGACCGACGATGTGCGATTAAATTCTCACGGAGTCTTTGTAACGTAATTAAGGTAATAACAGAATCCAGCCGTTTTATTACGCGTATCTTGATACCGGGTCAGTTTACGCTCCAGTAGGAAAAAATACTGTAAGGATGAGTCAGTGAGATGTATTGTGTGTGAGCGGAAGAGGCTGATTGTCTGCAAATAATCCGTCGGCATCAGTTATGTTACTCAATTCTATCACAAGCAAGCGCCCTATGACTGCTACGCACAACGAGTAGTTTCCTTTGTTTCGTTTTGACGCGCGTAATTTGGTTGTCATCGTGTATAAATTTTATTTAATGAAGATACAACGCCGTTCTGTCCTTGACTTGCCAAAAGCCAAGAATATTAAAAGTACAATGTCATAAAATAGTTTACACCTTTACCATAGATATTTCAAGGATCAATTAATCGGTTATGAAATCAGTTAATTTTTATTAATATTCACTTAGTCGTTGTATATGTCCCAAAGGAAGATAACGCATGTACTTCTAGCAGTGTATTATAATTTGAACTAATCATTAGATGTTGCGTGTTAGTTAGTAACAACATTATTAAAGACTGACATCTCGGTAAAATCATAATATTTACAAATACTTAATTGGTTATATTGTGGGTTTATGTTGTTTTTATATATTGAAAGTACTAATTATTAAATGTTTAGTTTTCTATTAAAAATGGATGACTGAACAAAATTCACAAGTATTTTATTTAATGAAAAAGAAATTCAAATATATTCAACAACAATACTTCATTCAAAATGAATTACCCGTTAGATTTTAAAGTGTATCTTCGTAGTTCATGGTCCAATAACAAACAAATTTCTATGGGTCCATCCTGGCGGTAGACGGTTAACGAAAAGAAATTGGTTGACAGATGTCGGAGATATTGCGTATTATATTCAAAACAAAATTGAGACCGTTTGATTATTTTATCCTATTTAAATTCTGTTAAAAATAATGACTTCAATTATTCGAGGTAGGTCGATTTGTGGCCAAAATTATCGGAAACTGCAACTTTGGGCGTTTCTAAAAGAGAAAATAATCAATAGAATAAACGAATAATAAACTGAACGTAATCTAGAAATAAGCGCACATTTTTTTACGTTTTCGTCATCTGAAAAAAAGTAACGTTTTTCAGGCGTAGGTATTCGTGTGTAGCATTTTGTTTAAAAAAAAGTTTCCGGACGCAATACGTTCTTGTTTATTGACGGTATTACTGTTACTTGATATCACAACAATTATATATTTTTTTATTGTAAATAAACTCCGAATTGTAAACTCGGTAATTTGAAATGATGAATGTACTACAAACACGAAGTACGGCCGTAATAATACAATATGTAGCAGACAAAACCAATTGTTATGATGTAGGGTCGAGTGGTGGCAGGACGTAGTGCTATTATTTTGTCAGCACTCACCGAGCACAGTGGCCTGTACCACTAGTATCAATTAGATTCGTGAATCGTAGGCCAACCTTAAATTTGATTGTACTTTTGTCAATACTGAGTGTCCTTAATAAATAAAACGTTAAGCCCCGGATCGGGTAGTGTGGTAATGTGAAACAGTTCTTCTAAGGCATGAAAACAGTTGCGGCACGCACGCGTTGGTTTCATCTCGAAGACGATCATTGCCTCTACTTTTTCTTCGAAGAATTATGTACTCGTAAGTGACGACATTATAATTAATTCTGAAATAAGTTTTTTGATATAAAAATATAGTCCCTGCGATACCTCGAATTTAACTTATATAGGAATATTTGAGACCTTTGCCTAAACTAAGCTTGTGGAAATCAGCTGCATCCCGAAGAATTCAGTATCCCGAAGCAACTTTACGTACTTAATCAATATGACTGAAAGCTCAAACATTTCGTTAAAGTCAAAATCCAAATTAAAAGCTGCTCCGTACTCGGAAGTTAAATGTTTTCTCCGGTATAGGTTTACGAGACTATTTTTTTTTATTGCTGCCACTACTTTTAGATAGTATAAATTGGATTTATATACATCAAACTCACATTTACAAACGCCTCGACTCAAAACGTATATCTGTCAATCATACATATATAATAATCTCGTCTCAACTCTAACAAATCGAACATCCTACAATGTCGAAACTGCACCACACGAGTCAATATAATGCTAAATTGTTAATTTCCAATTAAAACCGGACCACAGTGAGTTTCAAAAATGTTAAATTGAATATAGTATTGGTTGAGTAAACAAGTTCATATAGTTTAACCATAAGAATTTAAACTTGACACCAGAAAGTGCTTATTCTGGATAGATTAGAACAAAAAATAAATACCCAATTGAAAACTACGCTGATAAGCTTTTGACGTTATATATTTTAGTTGTACAATAGCTACATTTCAAGTAGCGTTTGACAATTTTTTTTTCAAAATTTTAAAATATATTTAGTTCACATGTTATTTTACAATATATTTTTTTATTTATTAATCGTCTTACATTAGGAAATCTAAACTTTTATGAATTTAGTCTAAAAGTTTGTTGGATCGTTCCTCCTCATATGGCATCGGACATCGTCTGATTGATTCAATTTCCTTATCTTTCTGATTGCATCACAAATATAAAACAGACAAAAACACATTTGAAAAATGAGACTTGACTGTTTTTCGGTATTAAGGTTTTGACTTTTTGTATTCTTTTTCTTTCCACGTTATTAATCGCCCCAAGGATCTATTTATATTAACTTGGTGGATTTTGTTATATACCCTGAACTCCTTGATATACAAATTAAATGCGCATCGACGCGTCAACCATTTTTTATATCGAAGAGAAGGAAAGCATCTTGTAAATAAAATATTATCAATGCTTCACCATAACAATGCACAGTTCTTTGAGGTCTTGTAGACGTTAGCCTACAGGCACATTAAATATATAACGTCTCTGAGAGGCCATTCTGTGTCAAGG
Organism: Eurytides lysithous rurik; assembly: GCA_018247575.1. NCBI lineage: Eukaryota > Metazoa > Arthropoda > Insecta > Lepidoptera > Papilionidae > Eurytides > Eurytides lysithous. The sequence goes on along the minus strand of DWHO01000382.1, from coordinate 11,395 downwards.
GGTTTAAAGACCAATTTGTAATATCCTAGTTTAGCTGTTAATGTTTTATTCAGTTTTGACACTTTAATTGTGCCAAGACTAAATAATATATAACTTATACGATAATGTATAGTTCGTTTATAAAATTTCCAAATGCCATACGAAATCCTAGTGTCATCTCAACGGTCACGATTAAATCAGTTTAATCACTGTGTGGTGATTTCATAATTTTAATTTTCGTTGTCTTCTTTAGATAATATTGTATATACATCGTATTGAATTTTAATTGTTTTTTATGAATTAGGCTGGCAAACGAGCAAACGGCTCACCTGATGGTAAGAGTCGACTTACATACATTCTATTCGTATAATCAATCTTAACAACAAGGTTGTTATAGAAATAGAACTAATGTGTTAACTGTAGTATCATGCAGTGAAATAAATAAATAATTTAAATCAATATAAACCTAGTAGTGAACCGAAATTAGCTATCTCAGGTCGCGGGTTCAAATCAATTTACATTCCATCAATTGTACTAATAAATTATTTCTTCATTTATTTACTCTTTATTGCAAAACCAAAAATGGTCACTTGAATGAGCAGATTTAACGCCGTTGGGCATTATCTCTCAGATAACCCGAGGCTTGCAGATAATTTATGGTGGTTGCAATAATGTAAGTGTAATATATTCATAAATAGTCATTAATGCGATTAGAAATAATAATCGCAAGAAAGAAGATAAGGAAAAACCCGTGTTGGTAGGCTGTAATCCGAGCTTTAAAGTAATTATTTTTTATATTGTGTTATTTTTTTAATGAAAGTTCAAATGCTTAACTGTTCGACTTCGTTAGTCACTGAGTTTATTGACGTTGAGCTGGCCTATATTAAATATAGCCTACATTATAGGTTTTTATAAATAAATTACTTATGTTTGAGTTTAATAGTTTCCTTTTATTTCTATGAATTATATACCTAATGCCTCTCTTTGTGTAATTTGCTAACGTTTTGCGTAAAGATTTACGTTTGCTTTGATTTGACAGCCATTACGTTAATTAATAATTTATATCAGTGGTCGAAATTCGCCCGTGATTTATAATTTTTAGTTAACCTTAATGTTATTGAGATTCTTTCGTCGATTTGTAAAATAATGTGTTTGATTTACATTTTCGTGCAATTAATGTCAAGCGAAGTAAATAATTGAGCTTATTGAGAACTTTTTCAATCGAGAAACGCTTTTGCAGTCAGTGCGGGGCGGTTTACGTGTAAGTATTACCACATTCCGGTTTGAAAGGTATTGACACAAATGTAGTTACAGAGCATGGAGGCACACCATCTAATGTCTTTAGGTGACGAGCACAGAGCAGAACCATTTGAACTGGTTTTAAGTATTACGTGGCGCAGTATGGTTATAGCCAAACATAGCTATCGACATTGCTATTAGGCGGAGGATCTACCCCTCTTCTCACTTTATTTCCTAAGTCAAAGTCAAAGTCAAAATTCTTTATTCAAAATTGGATTGGTTTACAATCACTTTTGACGTCTAATGATTCTACTACCTGTTTGGAAAAAAATGCCTGCCCTTCTCAGTCCTGAGAAGAACAGGCGAAAGAAACTCAGCGGGACTTTAACTCTTCTTTTTTTACGTTAATTACGTTAAGAATTTTTTTTGCAGTTTCGAATACTCTATGCGGTTCTTTCATTTACGCAATAAACCCAAGGCACTAACTGTTATTTGTACGTATTTCAATAAATATGTAATATAGAAGTTAAAACCGACAGATTTATATGCAGTTATATGATCTCGCTGGTCAAGTAAAACGAAAGAATGCTTAATCTTAGCTGGAGACACTTTTTACCATTACCCTATAAATGAGGTTTTGAACTATTACAATTGTGTTGTTATAGGTAAGCACGTAGCTTATCAATAGACACACAACTTGGCGCAATAAGTAATTTTGATTAGATTATGGCACTTTGCAGATTGGATTACAAAAAAAAAGTAAATTTTTGTAAAAACTTTTTAGGATTTGTGAAAACGCAACCAAATCTGACTCAAAAACCCGTTGCAACGATATGTTGCATCCACAAATGAAGTTTTCGTTATTTAACCTAACCATCTGTTTCAGGGTTGGGCATTCATTTCTTACAATAAATTGAGAAATAGAGAAAAAATATTTTTTTTAATATATTTTAATGCTACCATTAAATAAATGGTAGTGTACATGAATTAAAATAAATTATTATTTTAATTTTTTCCTTCAGTTGAATTGTTGCTTGTCGTATTTTTCGAAAGTAAATGAAACTATTACGGAAAAATAAAACAATTTTGATAGTGCGAAAACTAAACGTTAGACTAAGATTATTAGTTTCTTACCAACCTAATATGAACATAGAGAAGTATTATTTTTTTTTAAATAATGCGGAAGACATGTGAAAAATTTCTACTAAATGTTGGTAAGGGTATTTTCTACTAAATTATGCTTCATTTAAATAATTTCATTTGGACAAATGTTCTAATTGGACATTTAATTAAAGTTGCTGTTCAATCTAGAACTGTAATTTCTATAGAAGTTCTGTCTGCCCATATTTTTAATATTCTTTTTTTCTAAATACAGATGACAAGCAATTAAAAATTAAAACGTCAGAATTGCTTATAATAAGACGAAGAATGTCAAGGCTACTAAAATACTCAAAAATCATAAAAGAAATTGCGACGCATCTACATTTACCATCCTGTTTTTATTTAATTATTGAAAAACATAAATGCGTAAATATACCAACCGTCTATATCGTTCGTACTTGACAACTACAGTCTTATTATCAATTGCGCTTAATACGGAATCTCCGAAATTTGCGACGTACGAACGGCGTGATCTCATTGCAAACACGAACAATGTGACGAATTTCGAGTATTCATGTATGTAGTTTTGGCGAGCAACACACTTAACTGCGTATTGCTAATTTAGTAAGCATCGCGTGTGATCTGCCGGGTTTTTTTCTGAGGGTATGAAATGACTATGACGGGCAAAGAATTGGCCGTAACTACACAGTACTACGTAGAACCAGTGGCGGTACTACCATACAAGCCCAAAAGGCCGGCTTGCCCTACTAAGGAATAAAATTTATAAATCTTAATTAGCACACAATTTCCGCAAGGCTCAAATTTAAAAATAAATTATTCAATATTTAGTTGCGACTACAGAAGAGCATTCTTATATTCTATATTATTCCAATCCTGAAGGTGTTTTCTTTCGGAGGAGTTTCCGTACCATCAAGAAAATACACATTCGCGAAATCAATGGTTGGGAGGAGAAGAGTATGAGCTAGAGTAATTTTGGTTTTAATGGGCAAAAGGAAGTGGAGATGTTTGAGAGTAGTTTACTGCTAATGTTATTTACGTGAGGCGTCCATGACAAGCGAATATCAAAGATGTTTCCATGTCTGAGTACGAAGCGTTTCAATTTTCATAAACCACAGTGAAAAGCTTTCTTTTCAAAGTTTTTCTCAAACTTTAAGACATTTATTTTAAAGTTTGAGGAAATCTGAGTTTGATTAAAACTTGGGATTAAGTGGTATAGACAAGAAGTCAGTAAAGTGTTCTTCTTCTTCTTAAGGTGCCTCTCCAATTATTGAAGGTTGGCAGTCAGCTCCGCATATCGCCTGCGCTGTTTGGCGAGATTAAATAATTGCTCAGCCCTTGCGATTCCAGTCCACTCTCGGATGTTTCGTAGCCACGACTTCTTTCGTCGCCCAACGTGTTAATACTAAGCCCAAGTAAAGTGTTAATACTATTTAAATCGATTTTTGACTGTAAATAGAATACAAGATAAAAATAATATTTGTTCGTTAAGTCTTTTTCCTATTTGCAAAAAGGAGGCAGTTCTCAATTCGACATTTATTTTTTATTACTTAACGTAATATTTTCCTCAATCATCAATAAATTTTTATTATTCTTTTTTTATGAGAATAAACCTTTGCAACATCACAGAACTTGTAATTTTTGAAAGAGGGAGGGATTAGTAGATAGGGACCGAAAGGGAGAAGAAAGAAGGGCAGGGATGGAGATAAAGGTAGGGAGGAAAGTGAGTGAGGGAGGGAGGGGAGGGAGAAAGATGGGATGACAACCTCACTCACCGGACGAAACGCGGTAGCAAAAACACCTCCACTTTACGCTGATTTTCTGTGAGGTGGTGGTCTTATCCGGTTCGTGGCGCTCTACCAGCATAAAAGTATTATTGCATTATCCGTGTAAAATCTATGTTTGTAAAACGCTCTTATAACACAAGATATTTATATCTTACATTAAGGGGAACGTTTTTTTTTTTAACTAATAAAAACCAACAGTATTGCAAGATTGGTTCCATGTAAATTTCATTTATATTTTATTTTAAATTCAATTATTTTAAACTTCAAAAATACATAGCCATTGAACTGAAAGAAAACGTGAAGAAAGCTGCATATAAAAAATGATAAAAGAACATTTCCAATATAGGCGAACTCTGCCAACCCGTATTAGAGTCGCGTCCCCTACGCGACTCTATTACGGGTACTACGTGATACCTTTACTAAGCAGTGGAACTTATAATATAGTAACTAAACTCTAACTTCTTTTTCCAAAAGACAGGGTCTCTGTCTATCTCACATGTCTACAACTCAACTGAAATCTATAAATCTATGGTTCATCTATATCATGGCCAATTTCACTCAAATTTAATCTTAGCTGATAGTTAAGCCGGTGTCAAGCCTTTTCTTGTATTTTCAAACATTTAAAAAGTGTGAAGTCACAGCGCTAGGGGATACAGAGGTTAAAAAGAAAGGGCTGCATTATTAACTAACAGCTGGTATTTGTCAGTATTAATTAACATAGAAATATATATTTTTTTTTCAAGAAATTGCGTCCAAGTGAGTGTCTTGCAAATGCGTTGTGGGCCTCTAGGGTGGGAGTATGCTCTTTACTTAAAGGTCCCAATGTTGAATCGGTCCGGATATACCGCTGGCGACAACTGATTCCATAAGTTGTTAGTGCGTGGGAGAAAGTTTCGGGAAAAGCGCACGATGGTGGATTGCCAGCCCAGGTGATATGGATGGTATCTGGAGGTTTGTCGCGTGGTACGGAGATTATTCAAACTGAGAGAGATATTTTAAACTACACCAGAAAACTGCTTGGCACGGCGCTCTACACTTAGATGTATAAATATATCTATTTCTATGCCCAGTGAGAGTTTTGGCAACATTGTCTCTGACCTGAACACTAGTGCATACTCTGCCGGGCAACAAACTGGCAATACAGTGCAGATTTCACGGTATTTTGTGATTTAGAATAACCGTATATCAACACGCGATATGATGTCATGTACACGCCGTAAGCGTGAATGTTACGGATGTATTTACTAAGAAGCTGCGTAGTTGCACGTAGACGCGCGAGCCTAAACTAGGGCTGACGTTGGACGACGCACGATTTATTGTGGATTTGTCATCATTGAGCCGCGGTTCGCCGCGCTTCCTGCGCTCTCACAAGCTTCCGGGTCAATTGGAATTAGATGCAGGATAACTCATTCGCTTTATTGTTGTTTCGTAAAACAAGTCAATGTTTGTTAAGTTTGTTTTAAAGATTACATGATGTGCAAGTTTATACAAAAAAAAAATCATTCTGTGTTTGATTTTTGTAAGCGTTAAACATTTTTATGAATCTGGGATTTTTCTTTAAGATTATGTATTTTCGTTCCTTTTTTATTTAAAAGTACAGTACAGTAGAGTTTTTGGTAGTATAATTAATGTTATCTTGTAAATATAAAGTTATATATGGTGTTAAACATATGGTACAGGTGTTAAAATTTAGGGTACAATAAAAGCTGTATATAAGAAAACTATAGGCCAACCCAACTAAAAAGTATTACATCGTCGCTGAAGACATAATTAAAAAATATTATTACCCTTATATTTCTTATGGCGAGTGCGGTATTCGGACATAAATCGTATTTGGTACCAGGCCTTGCAGCGGATACTGGTTGTGAGGATTTTCTTCGGGATAATCATTCCTATTTGTCGCAACTCTTCTGAGTTAAAAAAATTGTCTTTTTCTGTTTCACAAACTACATAGATTATTTAAATAATTTCGATCCGTTGATCCATTGCTGCGTCAAGAACGATGAACCAACAAACACATAGATTCAGACGATTTTTTTTTTAATGTAGTAGGCTGACAAACCAACAAGCGGTTCACCTGATGGTAAGCGATTACCGCCGCCCATGGACATTTGCAACATTAATAAACTTGCAAATGCGTTGCTAGTCTTTAAGGGGGTAAATTTTAAGAGAAGGAGGATGAGGAGCGGGAACAAGAGTGAGAGAAGGAATAAGGAGAGGGAAGGGATGGGCTACCGGCCACCTCATTCACCGGACGAAATGCGGAAGCAAATCACTTCCACTTCACGCCGATTTTCTGTGAGTTCGTGGTACTAATCTGGTTTGAGCCGGAACAGCTGCGTGGCTCTACCACCGTAGAATTTTTTTTTAATATATTAATTTTTGTTTCTTGAAAATTAGAGATTTTGGCGTAATAAAAAAAAATAACAAATTTTTTATAAAAAATTGTCATCTAGCTAATAATTTTGCATAAAAATCATTATCATCAATCAGTCACTGACTTTAATTAGTGTTTTGATCTGACCAGGTTTCTGTAAATTTTTCATTCAGGTAAATTGAGATAGATTCAAGTATAAGTTCTTTTTTGCTTTTAAGTGCCAGAATAAATAAAAATTTTGCTCAGTATAGACATTCTACGTGAGAGTGCGTTTTAACAAAAACGTGTTGGTCATTTTTTATTTATTTGACAAGACGTCGTAGACGGTGAATCGGAAAGAGAAACTTAGAAAATAAAAAAAAAACTAGATACATTTTTCGAAGTGAGTCACTTTAGTATTTTTTATACACATATAGATTAAACCCAGCTCGGGTAAAATAATTCTCTCTTCAAGTGGAGATTTTGTACAGACATGTTTTCACATCCCTAGAGGAATTCACAACTCTCAAAGTCCCTAAAGTGCCATGTCTGCTGTTAGTTCTTGGAAAATCTCCAGGAGCGTTACAGGAAGTTGATTTTACTATACCGTTGCACTCTGATGGATTAAAAGTTTTAAATTGTTGGAAAAAACTGCTCTACTAGCAAACAACTAAAACAAAAATTAAGTGAAAATAAAATTACGTTATAATTTCCCACAAACCTTTCAATAATTATCGGATTAACTTAATATTATCATTAAATAATGTTCAAATAATTTTGTGTTATTTTTTTTGGGTATCACACATAAAATAATAACATACTTCCGAAGTAATATCAATCTTTTACACCGATTACGAGGTTCAACGTTAAAAACATTTTGCTTTAACAAAAATAACAATTTTAATACTCTGAACTCGATTTTAAATAGTTGTTTGTTTTGTGTTTCGTTCGGAGATAATGATTATTAATGTATACATTTAAGGAGCTCAGTGTGCGACGTGATGACGTGACTTATGGGCAAAACATAACTAATCATTAAAGTTAGTTAGGTTTGAGTTATTACAAATTTTCGGGCAATGAATACGAAATGTCCAATTAATGTGCAAATAGAAGGATCAGCCAACAATTGGGAGCTTAACGGGTTCCACGAGAGGAAAGCAAATGGCCGACAAAAAAGGCGAAACCCATTTCGCTTCTGTTGAAATTTCAAACACGTTCTCGTGTCATCACAAAATATTAAAAATATTAAATTTGATTATTGTAAATTTGATCTTTTTATTTTAAGCGAATCGTTTATTAATTTTGAAAGAGGAGGGTATGATCGGACCCAAATTTATGGAACGTTAGTGGATTTGCAAGCATTTATATACGTTTATCTATTAGTGTATGTAGGTGGTGTGATATCTTCTATTGTATCTTTTTTACTGTAATAAAATAGTAGTAATCAAGAAAATGTGTTTATACTTTGTTAACTTATAAGTAGAGAACAAGTTAACAAATGTAAGTAAACTTACAAGCAGTTCTAAATGATATTGTTTTTAATTTAACGAATCAAAGTATTCACTGTATTATCACTGTACTTAATGTATTATCGGTCCATGAGGTATCTATCACTTTCTCGGAATGTAGTCCTGTTAAAAGAAAGTGGTGAGAAGCTCTACAGTTGTTGTTTTAACCTTTTGCGTTTTTAACTGAAAAAAAAACTATCTTTAAAATTTAACTATATCTCTTATCCCAAACAGTCCTAATGGTTATCATTGTCCAAAACGTCGCACGTCGCCATATCCGCTAGATATATATTTATGACAATATGCTAAAACTAGTGCTCAAGCGATTTAACCTTTTTTTTCGATTATCGACTTGTTGAGGTCTAACTAATCAAAAAAAATTATTGATGTTTTAGAAAAATGTATAATAGATATGGTGGAGATTCAAAATTTATTTCATTGTCCGATTGCTAAACAAAACTATTAAATTGTGTCATAACTGAGGATAAGAAAAATACATCTTACGAGATTCTCCAATATTATTTATGTCCTAGTTTTATTTCTTGAACCACTTATGCCTTACATTTCGTACCTTTAATTTTTCTTTGGTTGTTCGTAATTTATTTGATTAAACATACCGTTACGACATTAGTACATTTGTTCTGAAAGGATTCCCACATTTCTAGACGTCGTTCGTAACTATTTGTTCTTTTGTACATATTTACAATAATACTACATATTGTTGAAATGATATTTACTAAGATTTTTATTTTTTATACCTTCAGGTGAGCCGCTTGATTGTTTATTAGCTTACTCCATTAAAAAAACTTTATAAAAATAGACAAGCCACGAAATTCAATATAAAACTCGTCAAGAATCGATAAAAGATCCTCAATATCTTTTTATGGAAATATTGAAGAGATATACGATTCATTTATAATCAAAATACAAGATATAAAAACTTCTTGTCAAGCATAAATTGAAACATTTATTGCAAGGGCAATATAAAAAGGAAAAATTCTTTAAAAAAACATTTAAAATTTTATAAATTTAAATAAATCTAACCATCTAAAAAGACTATCATGGTGTTATTTAAAGGCACAAAATGCCATCAAAGGCACAAAATAGATAACTCCGGTCTTTTTTCATTAGCGATTTTTTTTTTCTTTCTTAAAAGAATATGAAGCATATGTTTAATTTAATTACCTTATTTAATAATACATGGAACTTCTAATAGAACATGTAAAAAAATTCTAATGTTAAATTCTAATTTTTATCCTGTATATCCTGTATCCTAATCAAAACAGATAATGTGTGTTTGTAATTGTGATTGTGTTTTTGTTTAGCATTTCAATTTAATAAACGCAGCAGGCGGTAAAAAATTTAATTAATTCGCATATACAAAAAAAAAAAAATTGTACTTGTACTTGTACATAAATTCTCCGTCACTTGAACGTTTAATATTTCTTTTCGTTTTAAAATGGTCGAGTCTCTTGACAAACAAAAACAACTAAGCTCATGAAGTTAACGATGACAAATAAGCCACGCCTCTCTACGCTGACCAACGTGTCTGTTTTTTATCATGATAAAAACGTGAACAATATTCTTCGTTAATATTTGTTCCATTTTCATCGCCTAACATTCTTACATTTGAAAAATGTGAGAATGAAATTCAAACATATGAAGATTATCGTCTTATTTATTAGATTCGATGCTGGTATTTTTGCGTTAAAGTGTGTTATATTTTTAACAATTTTGGTTCGCAAAAGGTGTCAAATATTTCAGGTGACAAAGGACCATTTTTTTTTGCTTCACAAAACCCGTCTGTGTGTGGGAAATACCTATGCACAACCGCCCTTGCGCGAGCAAGGACGCACGCGCCGATTAAACCCCCCACGATGTTCCACCTAGACGCATATAGGCAGGGTCACGGGAATGCTTTCGCACTCTCTTCCGCGACTTCGCCACTGCTGGTCGCCTAAGCAGCCTGTCCCCTAGGTGCCCTCTGGCAACCCTCTCTCCAAGCTTAAAGCGTGCTGGAATATGAAGCACGTCTTCCTAATCGGTGTTTTTTTTTGCGATGGCCAACGGACCCCCGAGTCCGCTGATTGGAGGGAACTGGTCTGCCCCTTTGATCTTGTGCCCAAAAGTGACAGAGTATTTAGAGAAAAAGCTTAAAAAGTACATAAGCAAGAATATTTTTAAATCATTGTGATTATTTTTAATTGATCCTAGATTAGGATTTTTATGTAAATATTTAATATCTGCATCTCAATATAAGTGAATTATTACAATTCTTAATGAGATAAAAAATTAAATAATAATAAATATAACATAAAATGAGCTGGATAGTTCTATCATAGATCCAATCCCAGATGAGAATTCGACCAAACCAGATAAATTACCTACTCCTTTAAAACAAAAAAGTTATTATTAAATCGCTCCAAGTTGTAAGAAATACAAAACTGTTAAAGATACACAAAAAGTCACGGACGAATTCAACACCTCCTTATTTGCAGTCGGTTAAAAATGGAACATCGTTTCTTGCATAAACAAACTGTATGCGTCCGAAGCGTTGCGGTGAGCACCACTCACGTCCGCCGCACTTGTTACTAATTGAACCACCATTCAAATCTAGCTCTCCAATGCTTCAACGCATATTCAAGTGAACACTTTGCCGTGCGATTATATAGCCTGTTTCTAACTCGGCCAAGCGACGTTAGTAAAATGGCAACAGTAGTGTTTTTAGCTTAGTGACGAAAGAAGATGAAGAGCGAAGTCTTTGTGCATAGCAGCGCAGTGCTCATCATGACTGAAAACTGCTCGGCACTACGCTGCGTTCGATAAAGGTAACCGAGGTAATGTGTATTACCTCGGTTACTAGAATAATTTATAAATAAATTAGTTTATAAAATATAGTAAAAAAATTAATTTAGTTATTAATAACTAGGTTTGAAATCTACGTCAACGTGGATTTATAAAATATCTCTTCAGAACTTGTAGTTTTGATCGGACTCTTTAGCAGAATCTATTTTATCTACTAATATAGTTCATAGTTACTTGAATTTTATTATGATATATAGGTAACTATCATGCCTCCTTACGTTTAACGAAAAAAACACCGCGCTCTTTTCCCGTTATTTCTTCTCACGCACTACCTTTCGAATCTGCAAAATCGGTTGTCTCCTGTGACATTTCCGGACCGATACGACATTGGGACCTTCAAATAGAGAGCATATTTCCATCGTAAAGGCCGGCAACGTATTTGCAAGTCCCTTGACGTTGCACATATTTACGAACGGCGGCGTTCGCTTAATATCGAATAAACCGCTTAAGCGTTTACCTCCTAATCCTGATGGTTTCGCAGCCGCCTCTCGGCCGGCTGATGCGAGCATCGGGGGATGTCCCCACAGCTCGGGCGTTAACTC
>DWHO01000381.1:0-20981 GCA_018247575.1 Eurytides lysithous rurik | reverse complement strand
CGTTAATTTCGTCGCGATGATAAGGGCTCGTTAATTTCCGTTGCGACTCACCTGTCATTTAAGTGGGGAGGGGACAAATGTTAGCGGCTCAATTCATTTTCAAAACTCTAATCCTGTGCAATGTTCCTGTGAAAACTAAGGTGAGCTTGTGTCTTTATGTCGCGGATTTGAAACCCAGTGGTCATCATCTCAACGTGACCTCACGGTCGTTATGGTCACGGTTTAAATACTAATTTATTTATTTAGAGCACTAACTTTCTAATTTGTTTTTCTTTATCGAGTTTACAAATATGAGTTAAAATATAAGAAAGCGTGAACCGTTACCAAGCGCACGGTGATGTACCTTACAGGTTGTTTTTTTTTTTATCGGAATTAGGAGACAAATGAGAAAACGGCTCACCTGATGGTAAGCGAACACCGCCGCCCATGGATATCTACATCAAGGGACTTGCAAATGCGTTGCCGGCTTTTAAGGTATGGGAGTATGCTCTCTTTTTGAAGGTCCTAATGTTGTATCGGTTATACTTAATAAGCTTGAATATGTAGAGAGCATGAGAGAGAGAAGTTTTAACTGTCGAATTATTCATATGTATAATATTTGGAAATGTATTACGCGTAAATTAATTTAACGGACGTATAAAGCTCTGAAGTGTTTATAATCTCAGAACGATAAACAACTAAATTATGGCTCAAAGAAATTATAGCGAAAGTTTCTCAAGCACTTACGGGCTCTTCTATTGACAAAGCATAGGCTGTTTGGATTTGGAGTGGACGACGCGGTCTGGTACAAAAGTAATAAATTACTTGACGCGGGAAAAGACAGCGTTCGTGGGAATGGCATGACGTAAGCTACCAGGACCTCTTTATTTAACAATGCAATAAAAATTAATAGTTTTAAGTATTACTCTTTTTTTAGCAGAACATTTTAGCAAACATATTATATCTTCTGTCGCATTTTCAAAGTACGGGTTAATAATTTAAATTACTTGAGTTTCTTTTAAGTATTTGTGATAATCAAATCTATTGTCATTTACCAAATTTAGAAGGTCAATTAAATAAACAGTTATTATTATATTTAGATATAATGATAATGATGTCCTCCAGACCGATTACGGCCACGGCGGCCAATCTACAAGACATCGGTCAAGTGCGCAGGATATATTATAGTGAACAAGCATTTGCGCAGGCATAGGTGCACTCACTTTTCCTTTACTCTCATAGCCTGATGGGACGGATAACCGACACGACCGGAGAGAGATCAGGCACAGAGCCATCGCTAAATGGTGTCCATAAGAAGCCGGGGCCGACTTTTTACATGCCCATCCGACACATGGATCATCTTACTTTTTAGGCAATCGGGTGATCAGCCACAAACAGAACACAAAGTCGTTTCCCTCCGCGGGATTCGAACCCACGACCTCTGATGTGCTCGCCTCTTGCTTTGCCTCGCGAGCCTATACCACTACACCACGGAGGCAGAGCAGATATAATAATTGCTATAAAGTAAGTGAAGTACCAGGTCAGTTCAGGCTAAGCAAGGGTCGTTTTACAAGCTCTAGGACTCAAAGCAAAGGACAGTTGGGAATGCTACTACTGCGTTGCTAGATGTTCTGATGCCAAGTAGTAAGAGTAAGCACTACTGTTCGGTTTGAAGGGCAATTTTTGGCAATTGCCTGGCACAGAGATACAACAACTTAAGTCCTCTGGTCTGCGAATGTAGCGCTGAGTTTTACAGGTTATGTGTGGTACTATGCTGTTTTGAGCAGATATACCTCTTATAATCAGGCCAATGACTTGCTTGTCGCGGCACATTATCTTGGAAAAAAACAGGTAATATTGTCAACTAGCCCGTTGGTTTAGTGGTTACGCTTAAGTGGTCAAAGCTAAAGGTCGTTCGATTCCCACCCAGGACAAAGAATTTGTGCGACGAGCAGAGGTGTTTGTTCTGTATCTGGGTGTCAATTTTTTATATAAGCAAGTATTTAAAAAGAAGTAGGTATGTATTATATATTAGTGATCTGGTTACCATCATACAGGCTTTGCCTAGATTGAGATCAGATGCGAATATTCAAGATGACCCATGATATTTATTATTGTTAATTCATTTATATAGAGTGAGTTTAAACTATCCACCTGCCTAGTAAGGTCATTCAGGCTTCAGTTTGACAGGTGGTTAGCCTGTCGTCGTGAGTAAATCAATAATAAATGGTATATCTCCGATGCTATAATTTCATCTATACACTTAGATGTTAATAATAGATAAAAGAGTGGGTTAAACGCACTTGCCGTATCAAGATAAGTGTAATGATATCCTGCCCAGTCGTGACGAGGCGCTTATGAAAATTCCACGATGCCTATCTTTGATTGATCTTTAATATCCTTTTAGTTTGTTCTCCTCGCAGGTCCGAGATTCAATCTTAGAATTCACTCCACCTACCAGGTGGGCCCGAGAAGTAATAGTGAATAAAAAATTTACCCATAATCGAAGATAATATTTGAAACAAAATAAAAAAGTAAAAATTGATTGTTAGTTAAGCATACTTTGAAATATGTTTGCTAGTAATGTATGATTGAGTATCAAATAATAAATTATTAATAGATTTCTAAACTTCCTATTTATTCTACTGTGATAATAAGAAACGTTGCTTTTATCATTATCATCATTTTAATCAGTATAAATATCAAAAGACATCTCACACACGGCCGTCTGATCCCAAACTAGGCAGAGCTTATATTATGATAATCAGACGACTAATATACTTATATATAGTGATAGATATACTTATATTAATTTAAAGCATACTTATATAGGTAATTAACACCCAGACATAGATCAAATACTTCTGCTCATCGCACGGATATTTGTTTCGGGTGGGAATCGACGGCTTTGTTGTAGGAGCACTAACCACTATCTCAACGGGCCAGTTAGTCTACACAGTGTCTTATAAAAGCACCACCAATTTACGGATAATTATTTTTTCACCTTTGACTCCTCAAATATAACAGCAGAATCAAACGGGGTCCAGGTCACCAATTGCATTGTCAACGATATCAAATTAAGGCCCGATGATGACAATGAAGACGTAAGCCGAGCGAAACGGAAAAAGGCGTCGAGCTGGGTGACCCAGTTGGCGGGGCACCATTAGGGTTGTCAATTGTTGATTGTTATCACCGAGGCGGGCGTTTGGGGTGACGGTGCGTAGTCTAACTCAATAACAGCCGACGGGGGACAAATTCACTGAAGATTAAAAGCGATGCCGACTTAACGGATATTGAAATTTTACGAGCGCGAGCCCTTTTGAGTTATTTTCGGTGCGACGTTGCATTTGTTTATCGTTGAAAGGTTTAAGTTTTCCAATACTGCTGTGTAACAGTTTTACAATTTTGTGCGTGTTTTATAAATAGTGAATGTCGTCCAAGCGATCATCTCTATTTTTTGACGTATTAGAGTATTCGAACTTAGATATAGCGTTATTTTGTCTATTTGATTTTTTTCTGATCAGCTATTTACCTCCTCGCATTATTCTGATTTATCTATTTAAATCTTATCTATACAAACTCAGTCGGTTTCCAAGGAAGTGTTAACTGATTTAGTTAGTTGACTTGTTTCAAGTGCTTTTACTGGACTTATTTATTTATACTGTGATATTACTGTACGCGTTATCGTTGTGTCCTATGTATGTGTGTAGTATAATTTATATAGTAATCATCGCTACAGTTTACGGATATTATATATGAGAGTTTATGGGAGAGAGTAAAACGTATCTTGAATATTCACGAATAGGTTTGATGCTGTATAAATTATTATTAAGTAAAAGTTTCAAGTATTGATTCAATTTCAATTGAAATGTTTGGGTATCATTTCGGAGTTAACTCAATCAGCGATATTGAAGGGAAAACTGTTACGTAAAAGATATAACGTCCCGAAGGTCATTCGAATTCCGCTCCGCGCGACCGAAATGGGTAAATATAATGATGCTTTAATCCCGGGCATATAAAACGGGCGCACGCGGTGTCCCGCGGGTGTGCGACATGTTTACGGGTCCCGTAGCTCATTGCGGAGGCTTTATTGCCCCGGGAGCCGCGGGACGAGGTTCGCATACGTGAAATCACATCTCTCCGCATCAAAGTCGTTGGTCCCCGCTTAATATTTATAGCCTGTTGCCAATAAAAACGCCGCTACAGTATCGTAGCTATATCGATCGGATATCAATTTCCAATGTGTAAAGTGATCGCACCATTTGCATTAACCGACTTCATATAAATTCTACTTAGTTTTAAGCACATGTTCGCAGTAAAAAGTGTAATCATAATAAAATTTCTGAGCAAACCTTAACGTTCTGAGGAAGTCTTGCGATATACGTTTTTCCGTTTACAATAAAAATACGCATAATTAGGGAGAACTTAAAAACTAATCGTCAAATCTCGCTGAATTACGAGACCACACGATAAGCACCAGCTTTTAAATATAATAAGAATCATCAAAATCAGTACACCCAGTCAAAAGTTATGAGGTAACAACATAAAACACAATCCAATGAAAAACCTCTTGCTTTTTTAGAGTTGGTTAAAAATTGATGAACGTGTGAAACAAGTTTCAAACACGAAACACGATAAATAGACTTTTAGTTCAAATTCTACAAGGATCACAAAATTTAATATAAGTTCTATCCCACTGTGTGCGAATAATAAACATCTCAATGTTAGTCACCACATTCTTAGATGAAAAATATGGCAGAACTGTCTGTACCACAAAAGTATTTTAAGACATCTGCCCTTATAAAGTGCAAGAGAACTAAATGTTGCCGTAGTGGAGAAATCAGATAGACTCTTTTAAAGTGGAATGTCGGGAGCACGTTACATTTACAGTCTTCGCCCCCAGAGTAAACTTAAGTGTTCAATTGAGTGACAAGCGCAGACGGATTTCATAAAGGACATGCCATTATTGAATGAAAATAATAATAAAAAAAATTTAATTGATTCAGCGGCACGGTATTCCGCTTGCAAATTAATTATTAATACGAATGTAATTGATATTTGTGCGTGGGTGTTGGTTTAAAGGAGCAGGTTTCGCTGTGGTTGAAGCAAGGCGTCTAAATGGTGCGGTCAGAAATGCGGCGCCTGAACGTATGGGTGGGCGAAAGGAGTTCGCCTGACAAAGGGCCAACAAATAAAAGAGTGTAATACCATTCAGGTCTCAACGTTCATATCATTCCCTTTTGTATGACTTTAGCAATCTATGTCTTTGGTGATAATCGGACGATCGAGAAATGCATTGTGCATCTTCGCAGTTCAGTATCAAAATTTTATCGTTTTACACTGCAATAAAAATACCTCCATCTACGCGAACCTTAGACATTACAAAATTGATTTATTTTAAATTTAAACTGCGAACGTTTCAAGTATTTACGTACAAGTAGGTATGACGCCCAATACCTGCAGTTTGTTTACTTGCTCGATTTTTATGAAAATAGTTAAACTTAAACCATATCATATCATGTTTAACTATGAATCCAATGAATGTCCAAAATGTCTCAGTAATCCCAAATAGGTAAAACCCAAAGAGTCCTTCTAACTTTTATTGCAAACTGTATATATGTACTTTATATCTTTCGATTCATATGTTTTCTTTTGTCTAAAATAAACTGAAAGTTCATTACTTTACCTCGACTTTGAAGGAATATAACAATATACATATATATCGAACAATATACGTTTGCGGTGAATGCAATTTAATAATGTAGGTGCGCCGTTTGGTTGACAGCCGAAACCGGATATTTGACGCAATATTTACGCATGGGGAAGCATTGTCGCTCCGGCAATAATGCTAATGCAGAGGATAATGGATTTTAAACGTATATACGGCACACGTAGGAGAGCAGATAAAGTGTTCCGATAGCCGGAGGGAACTTGTTAGAGAGAGTTGCGGTGCGAGGACGGTGGATGTTCCAGACGTCTGCAGTGTAAGAAACTTTCATACGAAATTTGTTAGCAATAAGAAACCTTGCAAGAGTGTGTTGCATTATACGAGTAAACGTTTATGTATGTGTCTGGAAATAACCTAAAACATTCATATAAAATAAAGCAATATAAATATTTAACGAAGGTTTGAGAATAGTATAATTTTGTTAAAAGTTACTTATCTTTGATTAAAAGGAAAGATATTTCGGGTAGAATATATTATGATGTAGCACAAATAGAAGCAGATTCATGCGATGTATTCCTACAAAAACTACGTCGCGTGATACTAACACGTATATGAGTTGTTTATTACAGAACAATGAGATTAAAATGCAGCATTATTTGCGGTTGAGTTCTGAGTGGTTCAGCTGTCACGAATTCCGGTCAGCACACCTCCACAAAGGAGCACTGCCACAAAAAGTAACAGCAGAATGGAAACAATGAAGTAATCGTCCAAAACAAAACACGCCCCCTGCTCCAGAGGCAGCTAAATGAAAGCGAATAATTCCGAAAGTAAACAGAGGATGGCGCAGCGTAAAAAAATACGGAACAACACGAGTCCCGGAACAAACATCTGTCGCCGACGAAATTGGAGAAGCAATGAATTGGCCTATTACTGCCTCTGAACAAATTATGGGCTTACGTTTTTTTTAGCCGATTGTTAAAAAAATTGACAGAAGACTGCATAGAAACATACATATATTTATCTCCGCTAAATAAACTTTCCGCTTGAGACGAGTGATAATTTATTTGTGTTTCTGTAAGCGATATGCAGTATTAAATTTTGAATGACAACTAACCGCCTTCAAAAAGAAGGTATTTTAATTAGTCTAAATTTTGTAGGTATGTGTGTGATATGTCCATTATTTGTCAATAACTTAGATAATTTTTTTTATTGGTAAATAGTTTCCCGCAAAGTCGATCCCGTATAAAATACATGATTGAACCTTGAACTTCAATGATATAGATTCTAAAAATCGAATATAAAATGTAAGTTGAGAGAATTCTTAAATTTTTTAAAGTTAGCTTTTGCTTTTATTTGTTATCACCTATCTAGGTGTTATTTGAACCAAAGTGAGATGGTCGTCGGATGAAGTTTCGAGACTTTAAATTCAAATGAATATAAGTCAGTGAAATATACTAAATTTTAGCATCATCGACATCTTACGATAATAAGTGTAAGCAAATATGTTTTAAATGTGTTAAAATAAAATTAAGTCGAAAAAGCAAAATTAAACACGATGCGAATTCGCTCAGGCGATTTTAATGCCCCGAGCCATCTTAGGATGTTTTATAAACAATTTATAAGTAAATAGGGGCGGCTTTAAAAGCACTCGACATTCTTTCCGATCCTCCCCTAAATCGTGAGCTTCGTTATATTACTTTAACACTTTGTCCGCTCGAATCGCTTCGCCGATTAGATCAACAGCCTGTATTTGTGACGAGTTTTTAACATTGTTATAACGGGCTCTGGTGAAAAATGGGAAGGGAATTTGATTATCATAGTTAATGTCCATACTCCGAGGTCCGTGTGTAATTGTGTCGAAACGGTTCCTGCCTAACGTCTTTCTAAGAGGCATCTGTCGAGTTTGGAACTTGTTTCGAGTAAATACAATTTGCCCTGTCATTATTTACTCGCCTGCATCATGATTATCGCTGTGCTGCGACTGCATTTCAAATACGTTTACAATGATTTACATAGTTTATGTAAGTGATTGTACATTTGTCATTATTGAAGTGTTTCGTGATAGGTTAAGTGGGTTTAATAAACGGGTTCCGTATGAAATCGTCGATGTATTTGTGTTGTATAAACATTAATAAATACTGTATAATTTTTTTATGTTGTTGTTCGAACAGATTTAACGAGAAATGTTATATTAATTTGCCGTCTTACCAGAATATAGTATACTATTAAATAAAATAAACTAAGACGCATTTTGGTTTAGTTCGAACATGCTGACGTTTCTAATCCTATACAGGGAATCCATTATGGGCTAGACTGATGTGAGGACTGTTAAAAGTCCAAACATGGTAATTAACCTTAATATTATCCTACTTTATTTCATGATTAAGATCCTGACTGAAAAATAAAAAACGAAGGCCGAAATTCGTAAACGATACTTCATTTTTAAAACAGCTGAACGGAACTTTGTGGCGCGGCAAATACCGTTATCGATGAAACGGGATGCGACCAATCAGGCTTCCACGGCGAACTGAAGCGTGTAGCGGCAATAAAAACAACCGCACCAAGTAAATCGCAATACGAGCGCCATAAATCGAGATTAAGTCATTGTTTAAAAATATAAGCGTCATATTCGCGGCGCCCGAGATTCCACTACATTCCGCCGGAATGGCCCACTAAATCCTTCTGAACGTCATATTTTTAAATGTTATAACATTATTTAGCTCGACCGACCGCCATTGTGTAGTCTGTGCGTGAGATTGTCCGCGCGGCAAATTTACGGTCCTCCGGGGCCGGATCCTATTGGGTGCTTTATTAAAAGCTTATTGTGTGTACCGCGTTGTAGGAAACCAGGCCGAAGTAATGGTGGATCATCCTTTTTGGGTTGTCTAATAAAATAGTCGTGATCATATTAAGGACGTTTCTATTTTGTCGGAAAAATTTCATTGCAAAGGCAAAAAAATTCAATCGAAAGCGGAGCGAGTTCACATCAGTGGTTGGTTTGTGTAAATTTCATTTTTTTATTTTATTTATTCTTATGATTTTTGTTTCATATTCTTTTATAATTATTTTCATTTTCTATGACTCCGATATAAAAGTTAGTCAAGTATTGTCCCTGTTAAAAAGTATTTATTGATTTCACCTCTGCTACGCGAAATAAGAATATTCATTTTTACAATGTTAGCATTGGGTTTGATGACCGATTGGCGCAAATGCTAAGCTATTGGCTTAGGCACCGTAGGTCGTGGGTTCGATTCCCACTCGGAGCAAATAATTGTACGAACTACAGATATTTGTTTCAGATCTGGGCGTTTGTTCGTGTAAGATTTATGTACATATGTAAAACAGAAATGTCTTGTGTTATAACACAAGAAAACAAAACAAAAGAATTTCTGGGACCGTTTTTTTAAAGAAAAAGAAAAAAAAATGTAGAGATGCTCATTAAGCTTCTGTAAATTATAATTTAAAGAACTATTTAGAGCAAAACCAATTAATAATTTTACCAGCTTGTTGTCCTGGCGTTCGCGTTCGTTGTAAACCCGTTAATGGAACCATAACAGCAATTAGAATAGGATAATGAACGATCACGCAACGATAATAAAGCGGGACCCCGACGGAAGAGGTCATACGCGTTTATTCAGTTGCATTAGCACGCGAGGCCTTTCGTTACTGCAGTTTGGGAGCGGTGTAATGTTACTTGTCAGATTTTTCAACGGCAACGAACATTGAAAATTGTATGGAATAGTGATTTATTTATCATATGCGTGTTTTGGTGATAGATATTATCATATCAAAATGGAGAAGAAATGCATTCGGAGTCGGTTGTTGCGATTATGGACAACAATACTGACTGCCATATAAAATGTGAATGTGCTTGTTAATTGTTGTTGCCTATTTGAAAAATTATATCAATATTATCATTTTAATTTTATTAGTACTACTGATAATGGCAGTTACCGCCTTTTCTTTTAATAAGGGCAATTAATAAATTAAAATTAAAATTAATACAATCCACCACGCCAATTTAATAGTATATAGTTGTGCTGTCTAATTTGTCTAATGTACACTGGTAATTTACGAATTGATTAGATTATCATATGCACCCTTACAAAACAAATCGTCATAACATTCAAATATTTATGTACACCAAAGACTACCATTGACCTATAATAGCGAAAACATTTGCCATAGGCGGCATTTTAATGGCATGTTACGCAACCTACAGCATTATGTCATTGAGAAGAAATGTCATTTGGCTTTTAAATTGGTCGCTATCGAAACAATTGGCGCGTGCCTCCCATAATTTATAGCTCAATGCTTCCCACGGCTGTGCCCATAAAGTTCTCAATGCTGTATTCGACTCCCCACTCTCCCATTCAAATCGAATGGTTGTTTTGTCATGTTTACACAAACAACAATAAGCAGCTGCGATGGTAGTGGAAACAAGACGCGCGATGAGGCGTGACTCGTGGGGCCATTTGTAAACATTTTACACACCCATTAATTTTTTTATTTTTCTCTACATTAGTCCGGCCAGTCTTTATAAGTCCCGCTTAGATCCCGGGTTGGAATATTTGTTTTTTAAAACATTTTTCAAATCAATGTTGTTACATATAGTATTATTATGTTTATTTTTGTGTTTTAAGTTTTTCAACATTGTATAATTGAATAGACGTACGTGGTCTAGTTGTAATAACTTTCTTTGCATTTTCTCAACTATCTTTTAACTTATATATTAGTAGAGTGAACTTTGGTAAAAATTTATTTCGATATAGATTAATAAACAAAATGCAAAAAAGTATGTTTATTCATAATGAAATTCTTAGTTGTTTATACACATTTATTACATATGAAGCAAGTTTTACAGTTTTGGTAAAAGTACGTCATTTCTAAAGGATTGTTGCCGAAAGAAATTTGATGGGCGCAATGCAACGTGATTAATCAAAGATGACCTCTGTTTCATAAAATACTGTTTACCGAGTTCTTGGTACAGCTGCGGTTCTGATCAAACTAGTCTGCCTGTTAAATGAAAAACACTTTATCCGTTTTGCCCTCAAACAACGGCAATCTTTCTTCGGCATGTGCCGCGGTACGTTTGACGACGGGCGGGCGATTTAGTCACTTCAATACAAAACAAAGTGATCCAACATTTTTTATTTTGTACATTAGATCCTAAACTTTATTTTAGATTAATATTGATAGTGACCGAATTCGGGCGAATACGACAGTGTTAAAGAAATAATTATATTTCCGATAAAGATTGCAGTAATTTCGCCACGTATAATAGAAGATTAAGCCATGAACAAAGTTTACGTCGAAGGCTGTAAAGTGCTGTTTTGATTCACCGACAATTAAATCGAAAACAACAGAGGGGAGTCACGAAACCAAATAAAAGTTTCGCAGCAAATGCTGTTTCGCTCGTTAATAATAAATCAAAGGAAACGATACCGAGTAACGAGCAACACGTTCTGAGAAATATCGACAGTTTTCCGCCGGGTACTTGGGTCAGTTTTGTGTAAAGCACAAGCTTTTTCCGCTAAACTTGTTTCAGTAAAACGAGACCAGAATGTTTCTAGTTGAAACAGTTACGAACACAAATATTACAGTGTATTAAAAAACGAAGTTATCGAAAAAGTCTTTAAAAATACACGTATCGAAAAAACATTAACAGGGTTTCCGGTTGATACAGAAGAGATGTCTGTACCAGTTTTTTCTTTTAACGTCTTTTTTTTTTCATAAATTATCTAAAATTCGTCAACTAGTTCGCTTTTGTAACAAATTTTGTTGATTGTTGTCGTTAAAATAATTTTAGATGCAACTCAAATCATTTTAAATATATCGTAAAATACTGAGACTTTCCGGTTACCTCTTAATCAGAAATTCGTACGACGCCGTCGAGTTTAAAAGTCTACGTCTACGACACGTCTGTGAATAAAAATAGAGTCGGTATCTACGCAATCGAATACAAATAGACGATACGCACAAAGGGTTGGTGTCCGGCCTGCACCCCAAACTTTTGCCGCGCGTTGATTCGCGGGGTCAACGGCTCCCTGTCATGGGGTTGGGGTGACCTCATTTCTGCCAACCGACTAAATAGCCAAACAAACAAGTAGACACACCAATAGAATTGTTTAATATAGCTTATCTCTATGTATGTATCTGGATGAACCGATCAAAACACCTTAGTATCGGAAATGCAAAATCGTCTACGATTCTTTTCGATAGATATAGCTTCGCTTCTTAGATAATAATAATAATAATGTAATAATATCATGGAATATCTCGCACATCGTCATCTGATCCCAAACTAGGCAGAGCCTGTACTATGGTATTCAGACAACTGATACACATACTTATATATTTTTAAATATATACTTATATACATTATTAACACCCAGACACAGAACAAATACCTCTGCTCATCGCACAAATATTTTGTCCTGGGTGGGAATCGAACCCCTGACCTTTTGTTTTGCAGTCAGGAGCACTAACCACTACACCAACGGGCCTATAGCCCTGGACCGATTTTAATTGTACGAAATTGATTACGGCATCTTTAAATTGTACTGTTGTATGTGCTTGATTATGAAATTACTTTGTTATTAATGAAATAAACAGAAGTCCAATTATTGTTGATTATGATATTTTATTTCATGATTGGTATGTTGTATAATTAATCCCATATAGAAATGTAATTTTTATTATTTTTTACAGTGGATCGGGATTACAGCGGAACTTAAAATAGTGCAGTAAAACCTATATATACGAGTAAATAAGTAAAAGCTAAATATGTATCTATAGTCCGTTGTTTTTAGTTCAGTAAAGGAACGTCTGGCGCATACTAGATAGCAGTTACGCCACAAAATTATCCCCAGTTATTTCTCTGAGTCAGCTCTTGCGACACTGAAAGGATTTAATGATAATTTATGTTTTCTTCATATTGACAATGATGTACCGATACCTATGGTCGTGGATTCCAATACCATATAGCGAATCATACAACCTTCTGTTTCGGAGTTCATCTTGTAAAATTAATATCATATACCTATATGGACACAGATTTATCATTTTTGGTTCAGTTAATTCGTCCATCTGCGATAGGTTATTTAGAAGAATTTTGCTAGATATTCCTCTTATACGGATGTCAAAGAATTGTCTTTCATGCTTCACACGGTAATTGTCCCGAGTCCATTTCGAACGAATCGGGGATCTCGAATAATGTAAGACTGAACGAACGTCCCATCTCGAGGACTACAAAAAGGCGTCGGAAAAGAAATGATTTAATTACCGAGCCGGGGGAGAGGGAACGCTTAAAATCAGGACCCGACGCAGGCCGTAAAGGAGCGCAATAAAAATAAAAGCCAGTCACCATTAAGCGGAAGGGAACCGATAGCCCGTGCTCCAACGTTTGTCCGCCCGTACGATTTTTGTTCGCCATGCGGACCTTTCGTGTTTCGTTACGCGATGTTTCGATTGACTGCCTTTGTGTCCGCCATACCCGACGTAGCTACTACGATGAAGCTCAAAAATCGAATGGTTTGCTACGAAATATTTATACAGTTCGCTTTTGAATTGTTTCTAAAAGTTTTTTTTTCGCTCTTAAACCGTTAGTTTTCATTATGTTTTACAATAATTAAACAAAGCTTACGCCTGTGTGATAACAGAAATAAATATTGATCTTTCGTTAAATATCTGAAGTAATTGATATTAAGGTACCTAAAATTTGATTTAAAAAACAAAAGTTTTAAAATAGTGAAACACTGTAGTGTCAAGCCTAATTTAACCCTGTATTATTCTTTTATAAGGGAATCAACTATCGACTAAGCCATAACTCATATCGGATTGTATCACAGAAGGAGCTTTATTGCCCCGAACTTTATTACCACTCAAAATAGCTGTGGTGCAATAAACACGACTTATGTGTATCTGTGAACGATTGCAGAAGAATAATTATGGCTTTTATCCGATAATTTTGAAGAGGTTATGCGGCAACAGTAAAATTTTTAATGCACTTCCCTTTTATTTTTAGAACTTTTTAGAGCTTATAACAATTTTACCATTGTACATATTTTCTTTATTTTGGCATATTTAATGAGTATTTCCTATACAGTAATCGACACGGGAATCCAATAGCACCATGTACATTGCATCATAAGAGTGTAACAACTGTACACTGTGTGTAAAGACTCGCATACAGTATACTAATGGCGGCAATAAGTGCCTCAGCATTCACGTTACCAACTTTTTAGAGCTTTTCGCTTAATAAACTACGTGTGGCCGCTAAATGGGCGTCAACAGCTTTCTAGCCGGGCCCGGCGTAGCAGAACGGCTTCACTTTTAAATTGGTAATATCAACACTGTCCGGCTAATGACTCTATCGGACGTGGGGCCCGCCTCCTTTGGAACGCTCCGCTCAGAGCTTGTTTCCATTCCACTATCTAAATAGGCCCGCGGTATAATTAAGAGTGAATTTAATTACGACCGAACGCATTTGTCCCGCATATTTTATCTTCAATAAATGCAAACCATATCGCGTCCAATCTGAATTCAAATTATCTTAATTGCCAATCGACGAAGGGTTTCGTGTTTGAAACGAGATTTGATTATTCAATTTAATGGTGACCGCCCGCAAACTGATGACAATTTTTTTAACGAGACGTGTATCGGCGATGATATCTTAAGTGCATACTTTTAGTAGATAAACAAGGGGCTTGAAATAAAAAAGTAAACAGGTAAAACCAATCCACTTCTTGACAAATAAAAAAAATTACTTAAACCAATCCATCGCATATATCTATTCAGAGATTAGAAGGGAACCGAAATCTTTCGTATTATTTACTTACCTTTTGCTATGCTAGACTAATATTGACTGCATATTGAAGAAACGGTAAAAATATATTACCGTTTTATGTGAATTTCGCCAATCCGCATTAGCGTCCGCGCAATCCTAATTGTCGGTCTGCGCCCTCATATCGTCGTAGATGCGACTCTTAGATGAGGTGTGTGTCCAATGGGACATACATATATAGGCCGTTTTTTATTAGTTGCATCAAACATGAATAAAACAAAAAAAAATAACGTCTAATAAAGAGTCGAAAGAGAGGGAGAGTTAAAGTCGATGACCATAAAAGGGTATTTTAAAATAAACAATTGTATTCGTAAATAGAAGTTGTTTACTCCTCAAAGTAACAAAGCTAACGGTAATGTTGCTCATTGCACATGATCACGGACAACCGGTTACAGCAAGTAACGATGTAACGTTGTAGCCACAAATACAAAGGGTTAATTAAGAGCAAACAAATGGTGTGGGTATGAGCACTCAATTAAAGTCGGCCCACGTGGAACCAGACGCTCGGACATTAGACTATGGGCATTGAACTGACTTAGTACAAGCTGTAATTTGAATACGGTGGCATTTCAATGTATTCGTGTGTGGTAGTAAAAAAATTAATAATTATAGATAGAGCTAAAGACTTGCAGAAGATCTCGGGCTCAAAACACGAGGATTAATATTTGTAATGCACTTGAAAAAAACTATCTGGATCTTTTCGTTTTTGCAGGAATGGATCTTTATTGGGAAGTCCACCCCTGGATGAACGTTAAAAATAATTTAAATAAAGTAATTATTGCAACGCAGTGATGCGCATTTCTTGTTGCTTGCTGTGCTGCGGTTGTTTTAGAAGAAAGTACGAGATCATGCACGGAGCATTGTGTCTCGCAAGAAATCCTACCACCTGATCTTGGTTGTGTGGCCATAATTCTTCAATAGTAACAACTTAATATCACGAAGTTACTAGAACACTGCTATAGCAAAAGTAATGGGTAAAATTCAATTTGCCACTATTTTTGATATCATGGCCTACACTGTTTAATTTTTTTTAAAGTTCGTCAAAATAAAATGAGTTATTTTTATATGCTAAGATATTTATACATAATTGCAAATTAAAGCAGAATGGACACCATAATAAACATAAATGACAGGGTTGACGTAGAGCCACTCGATCCTTTCCACTTCCGGTCACTCAATAGGCCATGAAATTAAGCAATAAATAAATGCATTTATTTGTTCCTTTAAAAGACTTTATTAGTTTCAGTTTCGCTTGCGTGAATTTTGGTTGCGGGTAATTTTTACGGCCTTTTTTATTTTTCAAGGATTAAAAGTAGTTTATGTCTATGTAAATAATCAAACCGACCCGTCAACGACCGTGCTGCTTGAAATAAAGACAATCATGAAACATAAAAAATATAAGCACAGATTTTAAGATCGTTCTAACACTTAATATAATCAAAAAATATCGTTACAAGGCTACGAAACTTTCTCGATTATATTTTTTGTCCTTTCAAAGCCGCTAAACGGTTAGGATGAAAACTTTTCTAATACAATTTTCTCCGCTTTTAACTTTGGTAATATTTTACGGTTCCGTGATACTCAAATAATTTCACATAATACCTAGTCTGTACTAAACAACAAAAAGTAAATTAATTACATTTAAAGTCATACATTCCTTATGATTTTGGATACAATATAAATTTATAAAGAACTAGTTCACAGCAACTTTTTACCTCGTAGTAAAAAAAAACTAATGTTTTTTCACCTGAATTCACAATACACAAGTTGATTAAATTACCCTATTAATTATTGAGGTGTTGAAGTTCAAATGAAACGCCAGTAGCTTTGACTGCGAGTGTGTATAAGGGTGCGTCGGTAGGCATGCTACCAGGTTCAGAGGTCAAACATTAGCTTGTTCATAACTAGTAAATTTTACATTTTGCATTACATTAACTATAGGTTATTACTGAAGTCAGCTACCGAAATCTAAAACTCAATAGTGCGTTTGCCTTTTAAAATTACGAGTACGTAATAAATCAATTTATAAGCTTTGTCAGAACTAAACACTTTATCCGCGTATGAATCGACCACCGTCGTGAAATGTCGGTTAGTGCAATTGAAAAGTTAGAAATCGTCCTTAAAAGTTGCGTTTCACACTGAGCATGCGTTTCCTCACTTTATACTCTGCTGACATCGCCGCATCCGCCGCGATCGTTCTGTAGTACGCGCATAAATTATGAACTGCTGCGAGGCTAAGTTACAAGAGGTAGCGGATCCGCCTTATTTAATTGATTCATTATACAACATCCCAGAATCTTTAAATATTTATTGACACATAATTTTATTGTGGCTTATATATTTCATATATTATATAATCGATAGATATATGCTAGATTTATTCTTTGAATTGTATTTAGACGTTCATGTGTTAAAAATACTACACAACTTTCTTTTTTTTCACGTACGTTTTGCCACAATCTGATTTATAGACAGCGTCATTACATTTATGAAACTTATAATCATATTAACGAATCCTTCTGGTACAAGTTTAGGCAAGCCGTTATTGTACAGATCAATCAACAGATTGCGAGACATAAAAGGAGTTTTTCTCTCATAGCCTTATCAGATGGATATCCGACACAGGCGAGGAGACACGAAAGAAAGAGGTAATGGTTAAACTGTACCGCCTAGTCGACCCCGCGAGTCTCGCTTAATAAAGCGCTTGCTACATTGTTAAGACTTGGTTATTCGTAAGCTGGTGGTATGGCAAAAAAGCTTGCAGTCACGGCACGCCCTGTTGGCAAACGGTGCGACACCTCGAGGGGAATTGTCGTTTCTTCGCAGTCCCGCTCCGCTATCCCGAGCAGTGCATCTAACGAATTGCCTTCATTTGTCCCGTCAAGTGTCGACTGCATTTAATTTGTTCGTCGCCTCGCGGCTCGGGACGCCTTCTACGCGACGAAATTCTGTCGCACGGGAATGCCGATATATAGGGTACGATCGATTGATTGCGACCATTTTGTTCAAGCTTTTCTCAGGCGATAGCCCATTTATTAATTAAATATATGAACTAAACGAGATAAGATCGTATCAGATTAAGTTCTGATTTAATTTATTGTACAGAATTTCGTTATAAAGAATGATTATATTATTTTTAGAGAATTTTATTTTTTATTTATTTAGAAAATATAGGTGAGAACGTTTAGATTTATAACTATTCATAACAAATATATGATTTTCACATCAGAAGCGATGTACGTGTTTGTTATTTATCAGGGAGACAACTACTCGGTTTAGTCCTCTGAAAATTTCAATAATGACATCCACAAAATCGTGTCATCATGCTTTCGTATTAAATAATCTGTTGTCACAAACAAAGCGCCGATCGTAACTACACGTCTGAGACGCGCTGGGTTCTGACAGATGGCCAGATATAAATACCGTGACGCGTAATTTTCTTATGACAGTAATCACATTAAAACACTAGAGCCCATGCTCGGGATTAAGTGTACCCATTAAATATAATGCAGATGACACGCATAAACCATTCGAAACGAATGCGAGCCCATTTAAAAATAAACCCCTAACACGCACCGTAATATGTATACGCACTTCAATCGAAATCAAAATAAATCTAAAACCGTCTCGGTCGACTCAATTTATTTTCCCCCACCAACGGTTAAATGATTTTTTTCTAACCGCACATCCGATTCAGCTCCGTATCGACCGAGCAAATAAGGGTTATTATTATTTGAATGTGAGTTTAGATTTGCATGTAAATCGTAGGGCTGCGACGACTCCATCGGCAGAGCAAACATTCAATTAGGGCTGCGCTCGACCTGCGCCACCTTTGAAAGCTTTTAAAAGTTCACACACAGGTCTCGAGCGGACAAACAGCTTTAATAAGGTTCGTTAATGAACACCGTTCGAGTTCGAGTGAAACTGATAGCGAAAGTGCCCTAATATTTGTTTAAGGGTACGTCTTATTCACGAAGGGATTTATTTGTGTTATATTTCCCTTACTCTGCGTCTGGATCTTTACTTTTTTGATATTTTAAAAGTGATCATTTCAACAAGGAAATGTACATATAATGACGTAGTACATATATATTTACACTTATGTACTATGTAATATCTTAAAATCTATCTGAATATATAGTATCGCATGATTTTGGGATAGATCTAAGAGACCTTTACGACAAAAGAATTGTATGAGCGCTTGAACTCAAACTTGCAAGAATCCCTTTAACTATGGTCTAAAATAAGTTTTTGTACTTGTGTGAGTTGTATCATACTAATCAATTTGACCTTTCACGTGTTAATTTGTTCTCACTATCTCATGAAGTATCTCGTATGAAATAAGCAAAACTTATTTTTCACAAATGTTAAAATAAAACAATTCATCAAAACCTGGAACATAATTCCGGTGACACTACACAAAACTTCTCTCGAGATTTATTTATTTTACCTAAGCTTAAACAATCCTTTACAAGTAGTTGTTGACTGTTTGCTTGAAGCAGGAAGTAGCCCTTTTCTGCGACTTTCTCTTCACACCCATACGCGAAAAACAAATACCTGGTGGTATACCGGAGTGTTTTGCTATGGGGCAACGGTGAGGCTCACAAACATTCATTACATGCCGTATCGACTCAAATGTATTGTTCTACTGATATAAGGTCAAAACTTTATATTTAATCAATATTAAGCATAATAGTGATAGTAACAGTAGTTACGGTCAAAACGTAAAATAAAAGAAATTGTTAGTCATTTTGCTCGGAGTTAACTCTAGGTTATTATTACAATTTTATTTAATGTCATCAGCAGTGGTTTTTAAATCCAGATAAATGCAGATTTTACATGAGGCATAAGTTGAAGACTTTTTGTGTAATTTTATTACTTCGAAAGGGATTTCATATAGTTATAATTTTGGATGTAAAGTTAATAATAGTGTAAAGGTTTTGCACCGTTTCCACCGTAATTAGTCAATGCTTATAATTTCGTGCGTTTCCCAAAACTTGATCACGCATCCGGCGGGACGGGAAGTGCGGTCGCGTACTGGTTATTTACAGAGGCTTCGCACTTCCTCCGGCCGCATAGTTTTGATTAAAAGGCTGGATTGTTTGGCCTTGCTATTAGTCCGTGGCCCTCGCCTGCCCCGTTAGATAATAGAGAAACTGAAATAAGCCTCCGTAAACGCAATTTTACTTCGTAAATACTTACTTAGGGCTGTCGGGGCCATGAATTGCGCCGCTCGCGAAAACTTTGTTGATACAGGTGCTAGGTGGGAAAAGTTTTTATTCGCGCCCGACGAAAAGGTGTTGCGAAATATCCTTCGCGAGAAATTCGCTCGTGTAGCCCACAACTTCTTTTGATACTTTGCAAATACCCGTTTTTTTTCACAAAGCAAGAAAGTAATATAAGTAGTGTTTCGCTAAACCAGGTACTTCTGTTATAGTTTTGAAAACATAGCTTCGATGACTGTAATCCTCTTTTTTTCAAAAAATATCATTTTGTATCATTTTGATTTTATTATTTAAAGTCTCCTCGCCGATATGGGAACAACATTCTTGACATTCGCAGGACACGATATCAATATTTATATTTCTCGGGAGATAAAACCTTTGCTTTTCGGTTTCTCGTACAAAGTTTACAACTTTAACTATAATTAAATAACTATTATTAGAAGGTTACTTAATTGGTTTAGCTCATATGTCGTTATACCTATGAGTTGTACTACACTTTGACAGTGCCGACGACCCGGTCAATGTAGGGGACGCAAGTATCCGGACTCTTTGGGGTCCTGTACGAAAACTCTAAGAACTTAACGTTGGACACATTTTAACTTTGTGGTTAACTCTCCCCATTGTTTGTACAATACGGAACCATAATGTATATCAGCGTAGTTTCTCATCTAGGAAACGATTACCGCAGTCGACACGGGTAATCACTTGCTATAACATGGTAACGAATTTCTTTATAAAATGCACGCTTGCAGAATTCGTAAGGGCTAAAAAAGCTTAGCCTTGTATGTTGACCTGGCTGTGTGACTATATACTCGAAAAATGTTTAAACTAAAATTGGACGACGATGGTCCAGACGAGTTATATAATAAACTTTTTAATTTATTGTTACAAGAGTTCAATGACAATTTTAAACTTAAAAAGTTTTCAAAACGTTCAAGATTTAACTTTAGTGATTGGGCGACCGTAGGTATCCGCAAAAGTAGAGATACACTATATGAACTATACAGTGTGAGGCAATGGAATCATGATCCAGCGTTCTTAACTAAAGTTAGAGATTATTCCAAAATATTTAAAAAAGTTTGCACACAGGCCAAGTCTATTTATATAAGAAACAGAATATTAAATTCGAATGATAAAATTAAGGCAACTTGGGATATGATATCCAATGTTACAGGAAAATCAAAGGCTGACATTGAACCGATAAAATTAAAAATTAATAATATCAATAAAATTTCGGATTTAGATGTGGCGAATGCTTTTGAAA
>DWHO01000380.1:0-20983 GCA_018247575.1 Eurytides lysithous rurik | reverse complement strand
AGGCGATCCGATGAAGCTTTACATAGCCGCATAGGCTAAAAGCATCAACGTCAGTCCAGATAAGATAAGATAAGACCGGGATTTGAACTCAGGTTGCTCGAGTATATTGAGTTAAAAGCGAGCGCCCGGACACTGAGTTACCACGGCATATATAACCTATAACCTAACATTAAATCGACGAATGTAATTGCGTAATCGACTAACATCCATTTTTTTTATTGCACCCACCAAAAGTTTTCTCCATGACACGGGTTGACTGGTAGAGAATACCAAATGGCATTATTGAAATTGCAATGAGATTTTAAACAAATAAATTGTGGATTTATTTATGCATGCAGGTCCTTGACAGACTGAAGTAATTCGGGGCTTACAGTTATCGGATTTCTTTAATTGGCCAATTTTTTTTATTTGTTTCACTATCTAATACATTTGGGCAATATCTGGCAGAATAAAGTACTGCGTACTCTTCGTTATGTTAGGCTATAAGTTGTCTATAGCAAGTTTATAGCAGGTAGATACTACCTGTGATAAAATAGAGAGCAATGTGCGTTATCTTGTTTGTTTAAGACGGCTCAAAATTTAAAAGTCACATTATATATTCTGCATAATTTTTGTAAAAGTGTTTAGTAAAAATTGAATGCTCGATTTGATTAAATACTTATTATAGATCTAATCGAAGGAATAAAGAACGCTTTATTAACGCTCATAATGTTTTGTTTGATTGTATTAGAAATCTAATTGTTTTTCTAGATTAAGACAAAGTAAATAGGAATAAGTCTTTTATATTTTTCTTTTTCGCTGACTAATTTATTTATTTATTTATACTTAAACTTAATGCCATTGGGCATTCTCTCCCAGTCAACCCGGTGCGTGGACAAAATTTTCGACTGGTGCAATAATGAAACCAAGAATGAAAAGTAATAGTCCCCTAATAAGATAATAAGAAATTTTTACAAATCATAATTACAACCATCCTTTCCCTAACCTTTATTTTACACTGCAAACGGCCTTTGCGCTGAAAACATTAGACACACAACAAAACAAACTAACAGAGGGCGGCAACGAACTCACTAAATTAGACAGCGATTTAAAATAAGCTATAGACAATATTTATTACAAAAAAAATCGTCTATAGTTATCGACAAGTTAATTTAATTCGTCGGGAGCTATCGACTCTACAAATGTACGACTCTATTCCTGGAGTGGACGCTTGACAAACCGCGGGATCAGTATGCAAATGCCATCGTTACCGGTACCGCAAGGGCCTGATCTCGGTCCGCATGTTTAGCGAATGAGCTTTATTATTTATTTATGTAAACTGCGTAATTATTGTCATGCTCTCGTAAGCTGGATGAGGCACGACTATTATCGATGGTGCGCCCGGTCAGCTAACGGTGAATTCGAATGGCCTGTTGGTTGGAACGCTCTATTCGTTATTTGTTTTGGAATCGAATAATACTCGGAGGTATCGGACACTTATGGTGACACGGACGGAAGTAACGTTAGATACCGTCTATCTTATTAGGCGGATATAATTTTATGTTGAATTTTGTTTATTTATTTCCTCTACCAAAAAATCAAAGAAATATTTATTTATTGATTTACATATTGTTTAACATGTTAGTGCACTAAAGAAGTTTTTCATATTACACTATATTCGATACTTATATATGATTTTATTATCAATTAATATTTTGAAAAAAATTGTTAGAACGTGGCGGAAACAAATTACGGGATAAAGTCAAAGCACATAACATAAAATTGTGAATTAAAATAAATAATACGTAAATAATTAACGTACGTAATTAACGTAGAATTTTTAACATAATTAGCATTAAACCTGAGTTGTTTCTGTTCTTTCCTTTTATGAACAGTGACATCTAATTTTACTATTATTATAAACTGAAAAGTGAACTTATGTTGTCTGACAGGTGTTTAGATCGTTAAATTTATTTATATATCATACATATTCCGCCTGGGATCCTTAGAGCCGCTTCAGAATAGGCGTTACCTGACTCAAAATAGCAAACGAAATAATTACCAATTCCTATTTTTCAAAGACCAATTTTGTTTACAACTGCAATATAAGGTAAGGACGAACCCAAGGTGCACATGGTTTTATAAACATACCTAACACTGATGTAGTTGCAATTACGGTCAATACCTTATGTGGTATTCACTATGTTTTTATTAAATGAAAAATGCGGTATCGTATTCCAATATTCGACTGGCCAAATTTCTATACAATGCTCCCGCTGGCATTTTTTTCTTTTACCCCAATACTTAAAACTATAAAGGAAGCTATTTTACGGCTTCTGTTACGTTTTATTTGTAACATCGAAGAAATTAAAAAAAGCACTTTAATAAATTTTAATTTATTTGCCCTTATGGCCGAATAGAACGGATATCCAATACAATCGGAAAGACATCAGGCGACATACAACCCGCCCATAGTTACTTGGAATAGTTATTCCAATCCACTGCTAGATGGCGTTCGACTTTTCCGTGGACCTTTGCAGCATTACAGAACTTGCAAATGCGTTGCCAGCCTTTAAGTAGGGGAATTTTTGAAAGAAGGAGGAAGAAGTGAGAGAGAGGAAGGTAGCGGTAAGGGGGGAAGAAGAGGTAAAGAGCGGAGTGAGAGAGGGAGGGGGAAGAGCCTCCGGCCACCTCACTCACCGGACGAAACCCGGAAGCAAAAACACTTCCAATTTACACCGATTTTCTGTGAGGTCGTGGTACTTATCCGGTTCGAGCCGGCCCATTCAGCAGCGGGAGCAGCTGCGTGGCTCTACCACCGTGAAATCATGACCATTCGACACGTAGTTCACTCTACTATTTAGACAATTAGGTGATCTTGTCGAACGGCCCAATTAGGAAACTGGCACAGAGTCAATGCCCGCCGAAACCTTTGTACTCGACACCTAGTTTGCCGAGTGCCTCTACAACTAGCATCACTGACATAGTAACCTTTATTGATGTCCAGTCGAATAGTTGTTCGACCGCTACTGCGTCGATTTACACAATTCACACGTTAAGATATCGATATAAGAAAAACAAATTAACTAGTCGCGTCGCTTAACCAATAATTAATGTGGGAATGACTTCTCGAAACCGGTTGCCATGTTCACTTGATGCCTCATGAATATCGTGTTCAGTTCGTAATGATGGGGATTCGAGGGGAAAAAATCAGGAATGCGTTAAGCCCGCCGTTCGTCGCAGTGTTCTAGACATTTCACTGCGAAGAAATTAGCTGATATTCAGTGGCGGTACTACCATACCAGGCCAAAAGCCCGGCTTGCCCTACTAAGGAGTAAAATTTAGAAATTTTAATTAGCACATAATTCCCGAATGCAATTGGAAAATTTTGGACTTGTATCGTAATAATAGTGGTTAGTGTTTCTGACTGCAAACTGACTGCAAAGCTGAAGGAAGCGAGTTCGATTCCCCCCAAGGGCAAACACGACCTGGTTTTTAATTACATATATAAATATGCATTTTAAATAATACGAGTATGAGTATCAGTCGTCATCGACTATGGTATAGTCACCAGATTGTTTTTTAATATCTAATTTTCGGTTTCTCTTATTTTTATTCTAACTTCTTAAATTTGAAATATAGAAAAGGTGCTTTCCCCACAAATATATATTTAAAGAAATAAAACCAAATGAATATTTAATAAAATAAATAAGTAAAAAGTAATTATTCAGGAATTATATGCTAATTATAAATTTTACTCCAAGCCGGGCTTTTGTGTGGTACCGCCACTGGTTCGAATCATCTAAGCCACA
This sequence comes from Eurytides lysithous rurik, assembly GCA_018247575.1. Classification (NCBI taxonomy): domain Eukaryota; kingdom Metazoa; phylum Arthropoda; class Insecta; order Lepidoptera; family Papilionidae; genus Eurytides; species Eurytides lysithous. Next base: position 17,192 of record DWHO01000380.1, on the reverse strand, counting down.
ATTGAAACACATTCTCGTCTCACTATTGTCTTCTATACATAGAGATACTCCACGCTTTCCAGTTAGGGGAGAGAGAGTAATGGGAAGGGGCGGAAGTAAGATGTCACAAGTCAGTATCTACGTAATTTTAGATGAAAATTCTCAACAAAAGAATCTCCTAATTAACTTTGGGATGCTGAGAAATGAGTCTTTTTATTGTACGTCTGAGTCGGTGGCTGTGGTTGTCAAATTTTTTGACGAACCAATATTGCGTCGTCTGTTAATATCTTCTATTAATATTTTGCGGACATATATTATGACACTAGATGATTCTTAAGACTACACAAAACGAATTACCGAAATTGTCTAACAAGTTTGGTAAATTTCTTATGTCAAAACAATTTAATTTGAGTGGAAGAAGAAAGATTCGTTTATTTTGTTGTAGGCAAGTTATTTTATCATTCATTGTAAGTGAAATTATTGAACTACTGATTCTATTCGATTAAGCTTTAAGATTTTTTGTGAATAACAAAGTTTGATAAATAAATTACTGAATTTTAGTCCACTACGAAACGGGTTTAAGTTAAACTTTTTTTTTTTGGTGACAGACTACGTCTACTTACCTTATTTTGAAGTGAAATGGGGTTGGAGATAGCCATAAAGAGTATCATAATGTTAAAAAATGTAAGTATATATCAATTGCTGGATGTAATTAATACTTTGTTAAAAAACAGATAAAAAAAAATACGGTTCTTATATCCCTATCAATCGTTTACCGTGAAAATCTTGTGCTTACCGTAAATAAAAATCAAACCATGATTACGGTCGGAAAGTGCTGAAATGAGATCCTCATTTCTTATCATAACCAACCGTAAAATTTAACTTAAGCAGATAGGAGAAGAAAACGTCCTCGCACCGGTGTGCTCAACCTTTTAACAGCGTTTACAGCGACGACCGAGAAAAAAACCGAAATAATTTTTAACGAGTCGTTTTTTCTACTCTGTCATCCCGCGCCTCCGTTGGGGTGGGTAAGGAACGGAACCATTAAGTAGAGGAAACATTATTTCCGATCGTTAAGCCGAGCACTTTGCCATTTGATAAATGCTCACTAGCTTTTATTTCGGACTTCTCGAGGGGGGGACGCTGTTAAGTGGGACGATTCCATCTCGGGGCTCGGATTGACTTAACACCGATGCGGGATGTGTTAATGAACGGTATATAACGCTTCTATGGTGTCCACTTCACCATTAACAGTTACATTCTCTTAATAAACTAAACTTTAATTCTATCGTACTGATTTGCGAATGCGAATACCACAGATAATAAAATTAAACTATTAAACCTTTTATTTTTTATTTAAACTCCTTACGTTTTAAAATTAAAAGGTTCGTGTTGAGAATAAAAAATTAAACACAGTAAAATCCGTAGAATACTTTCATTACATTCATAGAATGCTTTCATGAATGCTAGGTAATAAGTTATAATAAGAGCTTTTGCATAGCGGTAATAATATATAGAATGAAGTTCATTCATTAGTAAATAATATTTAGTAGTAAATATATTATGTGGCTTAATTGGTAGTGATTTGAACTATTGAACTACTGTCACGACCACGCATTCAAATGTAGGTCTGTTTTTTATTTTAATATCTAATAGCGCGGTACTCTTATAACGTAATTTCATATAACGCGGAACTAATCTACCGTGTTATAGAGGGGATTACTGTAGTTTATTTTTCTTTTTAAATCGTAAAAGAACGGCCAAACATTTATTTAATGACTTATTTGGCGCATTTGCTAAGCTAGCCTTCGGCGTCGCGGGTTGTGGGTTTGATTCATACGGGGTTAATATTTGTATCAACTGCAGATAACTATTCCGGATCTGAACGTTTGTCACTTTGAAATTTATATATGTAAAATGCATTTATGACGTAAGATATTACTATCTTACAATAGGGGCAGCGTTTTCTTTAAATAACCAGTATCTGAACAAATCCTTCCCTACTCTGCTAGTCCATTATGCTATGACTATATAATTCTCAACAGCTAACTGATTCGTCATTCATCATATGCTTCGTGATATCAAATCCGACGAACGAAAAATCGTATTGAGCTCCTGAGAGTGACAAATTTGTTTTAACCGTTTTTTTCTTTTTTTTTAAAGTACGATTTATTAATAAAAAGCTTGAGCCTTTTATACAAATATAACTGTGCTATTTATAAAATTTTAACACACTTACATATATTATCGTTACTTCGACACAGTGCAGTATAGACTATGGTCTTCAGCCAGAGACTCAAGGTGTTAATGATAAGTGATTACCACTGGCCATGCAAATTTGCATTATTACAGAGTTTGCAAATGCGTTGCCAGCCTATAAGGGGGGTAATTTTTAAAAGGGGGTGGGAGTAGAAGAGAGGAAGGGAAGAGGGAGGAAGGGGAGGGAGGGCCACGGGCCATCGGCCACCTCACTCACCGGACGAAACGCGGAAGCAAAAACACTTCTACTTTACGTTTTTCTGTGACGTCGTGGTATTTATCGGGTTCTAGCCGGCTACACTTATAATATATTCCTACCATTTATGTCAATGCAGTGTTAAAAACTATGTTTGTTTCGCAGACATAAAGAAGCAATTCGCCCAGCACCCGCAGTCAGCTACGGTGGAGGCTGGAAGACAGGTCATCTTCAGGTGCGGACCGCCACCAGCCGCTCCGCCGGCGACCATCAAATGGACGAGGAACGGAGTGACCATCGAAGCTACCGACGAAACATTAGTCCTACCCAAAGTTGGTGTACAGGTGGGTTTGACAGTGAAATGATATCGTTTTAACAATTTATCGGTATGTCTCTTTTCGGTCCATGTGTTATTTTACTAAACAAATTCAAAATCCTAGATTGAGAGAGAGAAAGAGATATTACAGCATTAGTGAAGACATCTGGTAGAACATCCCAATATAAAAAAACTGCTATGTGATGTCCATTATTATATATAATAAAATACCATTGCATATAAGGAAACTACCACAAAGGCTATTTTTACATAATTTAGGGATATGGTTAGTAGATAAATGCTACTATACTGTTAAAGATTTTTTAGATGATATTGAATAAATACGAAATGTAAGTTAGTAGTTATAAGTAAAATTGTTTTAAAATAGGTATAATACCTAGTTACTTTTGCATGCCGATACTGGCTAAACATGTGATACTTATGTTTATAAAATTGTAACAACCTTTTAACCATGTTTACGCAAATAAAAATATTTCATTTCATATCATTTCAAGGGACAGCTGATGGGTACAGTTTTTGGCATAGATATAAAACAGTGTAATTTAAACCACTTTTTACCGTGACAACATTTCAAAAAACGAAAAATAACTCGGTAATAATATACATGCAAGTAATATTGAGAATAAACTCGATATTAATAAAGTGAAAGCAATTACATGAATTTTCTCTTTAACACGCCTGTCATTTTCTTCATAGCAACAAAACAGTATCGTATTGCAATATAAAAAGACAAATTAAAATAAATGCGCCTGTCACAAAACTACACAGAATGTATTATTTTATAATATTGCTTACATGGTTATGGAAGTTCAAAACAAAATTCTTCTCAAAATTAAGTTAAATTTTTAAGATAATGCAAAAGGAATTGGAATAATTCCATAGAGGACTCTTTGGCGGAGGGAAGTTAAGACTCTCATTACTCTTTAAAGCTCGAAGAAAAAAGCTGTACAATTTGCTACAATGTACTGTTGTTATTTTTTGTGGACACCTGAACAGACATCTTTAATGTATTGAAACGAATTTACTATTCTTTCATTCGTCTAAGCGTTATATATGAAACTTTTATGTATATATAAATAGTATGTCAATGAGATAAATAATAAAATAGCCATTGTCAGTCTATAACCGTTAAATCTCCATTAAGATGCTACTACTAAAAGATGAAATAGTCAATTAAATTTACTTTTTGAATATATTACACAGTATAAAATGTCTTTCAATATATGGTCAAGGACCCACAAGGTTAGTCTACTTATTAAACTCTAACCGATTATTTAATTCCCGTTAATTTATTCTAATACCAAGAATTGGCAATCTAGTAACCCTGACAGTAAATGCGTGTTAACAATCTGACATTGATACTGCCAAGCTATCATACCATCATAAATATCGCACGAATAACAGACTAAAATGAAGGTTACGACTATTATATTTCACTGGAACGGCTTTAATAATTAGAAAAAGATTAATGTCTATCTATAATAACATTTTAAAAGACGCTATTGCTGCGTCGTCCGTAGTTATCTTTTGGAGAAAAAACTTAAAAATTACTGAACGAACTTCAATAAAATTTGTATCAATGCATAGCCGCTACTTCAATTTAGTAGTTTCATCATCAACTTAGTAGTTTTTCAGATATCTACTGAAAACAGGTGGATCAACTAGTACATTATAAATTAAATGGTCGTAATCACTGTATACGCCCACAACATTGTGGTATATATACGAGTATATTTACATATATTTTATATATATACTCTTCTTAACTCATCTTATCTTTTATAAATATATATATCAGCTTTCTTATATATATTATATATATAGAGCAACTTCTTGATCATAAAATTTGTTGTAGTTAGGAATACTGAAAGAGTATTTTTCCCGTCTAAATTACATGTCAGTTAAAAAAGATCGTATCCTCGATCACTCCACTTTCACTCATCCTCATGATCACTTTAATTTGCGTTGTTTTTTCCCGATTTCCTTTTTAGAGAGCGGTCTAAGTCATTCTATGCCCTAAACAATATGTTGTTGTATGCAACAAGCAGATTAGCTCTCGTTTACGCGTCATAATATTCTTCCTAACTGATTGCAGTCATCTACAAGAGATCGGTCAACTGTGCGGAATATACTTCTAGTATAGTGCAGAAGCGTTTGCGCAGACACACTTGCATTTAGTTTTCTTTTACTCTCATTGCCCGATGGGACAGATACCTGACAAGAGCGATAAGAGATCGGTCGCAGAGGCGGTGACATTAGTAACAACTCCAAACCTCCGCTAGATAGCGTTGGCGAGTAGCCGGAACCGAGTATTCCCGCCCCGCCCACTGTAAAATCTAAGTAAGAATTGTTTCTTTGTTGTCAAAGACATTGCGTTCTACGGGATTCATGCCTGTGACCTTCGTGTAGTAAAGGTCGGGCTTATACCACCAGGTCATATTTCGCATCATAGGAATATTTAAGACTGTTCAAGGCGATTTTAAAAATTCACAAATTTAAATAGGTTTTACGACGATCGATTTAGTAGCGTTTGTGATATCTACTGAAATAATGAGTAACAAGTGGCAGTTTGGTATTTGTTTTTGTATTTGTATTTACTATAAATAATTATTCAATCCACGTGTCGATCACTATCATAGACTATATTAAATTTGGAAAAAAGATGTTTTATCGATATCATATTAATAATAACACGTGCAATACGCGGAAATGAATGTTTCATTACAAAATTTACGATTTATAACTTAATTATAGAACCAATATAAAGTAATGTTACTTAACGTTAATAATAGATGACTGGTATAATGTTACTTATCGTGATAATCCGTAGTGATTTAGATTTACTGGTTTCTAATCGTTTCAATTGCATCGAACTCCATTTTTTACGTAAACCGTTGCCTAGTCGTGCGTGGCTCTTTTAGTGTTAAGCGATAAATCTATTTACTTTGAGGAAAGTAAGGATATAATAGCATAAGTTAGTGCTTAAATTTTGTCAAGTGTCTGTCTGTCTCTGTGAAAAACATAAAAAGAAACGACTTTACGTTACATTCAGAACACATTTCAAGGTTTGATTACCATGGGGCTGTATATTATGATGAGTGGGATGTCATCTGGCGAAAATCTATTAAAATATTGTGTTTGCTAAAAACATATAGATCATTTAAAATCTAAGGGCAACTTTAACTTTGACTTCAACTTCAAAGGTCATAAAGCTTCGCAAATGTGAAAAAAGATGGCGCTGTTTTCAAAGTGTTTATTAATAAATATAAAATAAAACTAAATATTATTACGTTCTTTAAAACAATGTTTATTATTAAATAAATTAACATTGTTTTCTATATAATTTTAGTATTGGTTTGTAGTACTTGTGTAAATGATGTGGTAATGTAGTAAATGGGTTTCCAAGAATCTATCTTTTTCACCGATATATTTATACAAGGTTTTTTTTAAGGCGGTGTTTATAAAGATCACCATCAAGCAATAGCAATGACTCCTCTATATACAGTATAATAATATCACGATTACGTGATCTTAACAGAGAAAACTAGATTTCCACTTACTTGGAGACCTACAAGTCCAAGTTTAAGTACAAACCTCTAAAGACCATAAAACATTGTTAGCCTTTTGTGTAGATCTGACTAAAAAAATGAAAAAAAGTATTTTTGTGTTTAAAATTAACTACACTTTTTTATGTGTGAGCATGCGTCTTACCTGATGGTAAGCGATCACTGTCGCCCATGGACATTTGCGATATTGCAGATTTTGCAAAGGCATTGACAGCCTTTAACGTAGGATTTTTTAAAAGAGGGAGATAGAAGAAGCGAGAGGGGGGAGCGAGGGACGGATAAAGGCGTGGAGGAAGAACAAGGCAGAGGAAAGGGCAGGGATGGGTCATCAGCCACCTCACTCACAGGACTAAACGCGGAAGCAAGTACACTTTCACTTCATGCAGATTTTCTGTCAGATCGTGATATTTATTCGCTTCAAGCAGGCACATTCAGCAGTGGGAGCAGCTGCGTGGCTCTATCATCACATAATTATTAAATTAGGATGTCATTCGAACATAGGAACGTCTTCGTCTGTTTCGAGATCATTGAGGCTAAAACTGCAGGCGTCAAAACTCACATAATCTTGTATAATAATAAACAAGCAAAATACTTGTATCAAAATAATAATCAAGTTGTAATATAGAGTTTTATGGCCGTACAATTTACTATGTGGCTCACCCACAACCTAGATGTCTGAAGTAGGAAAGAACAAATTATTTGTTTGAAAGGTCGGCCTGTCCATATAGTTTGAACAAGGCGACAATATAAAGTGCTAGTATATGAAGGCCAAGCGAAGAAACATTCTTATATGGTTTTGGCAAATCAGCTCTATCAAAATCTGGTTTCTTATACTGACTTCCGATGGCAGTGGGGACAAAATTTATTAGAAATTATTTATACGTACGATTTTAATTGTCTCTTTTTTATTTTAGAGGGCAAGGTTAATTTCGGGAGATTGTCGTTGATATTGGACCCTGACTTTTAAGCATAAGCCAGAGAACTCCTTAAAACTGAATGGCCTTTTGGTGTGGTAGTCAGTGCTCCTGCCGTAGATTGTGGTGTCGATTCCCAATTCACAGCCAAATATTTGTGCGATGAGCTGAATAGAGCTGATGATGATTTCTGTATCAGGGTGTTAAATATCTATATATTATTTCATTTCTTTATTTTCATTATCTAAATATTATTTCCAATTATAGAAACACGTTTATCAGTTTTCTGGTTTTGTGTGTTTTTGTTTCTAGGCTCTGCCTAATTAGGACTTGGATAAGGTAAACGTGCAAGCGGCTCACCCGGTGGTAGGCGATCACCGCCGCCCATTCGCAACAAAGAACTTGCAAATGCGTTGCTGCTCTTCAAGGGAAGCTCTCTTCTTGAAGGACCCTATTTTGTATCAGTACGGTATTGCCGCTGGCGACAACCCATTCCACAAGCTCGTGGTGCGTGGTAGGAAATTGACTGAGCGTTAAACATTACAATATGATAAATATATCATTTACTGTTTACGTCGTGTTTTCACTTCTAGTTTGAAGTTTCGAATACAGCGTTAACAGCGTTCGTGGTCACAGGACGTACTAAAAATCTATAAATTAATAATGTCCAATATTTGTGTACACAAACACAAGAGTTCAATAATGTAATTTCATCAAGAGATGTGCTAGTTTTTCGAGTCATTTGACTAGGTCGACTATTAACGTCAAATGTAAGTATATTTAGATCTAGATTATGTTGACGGACAGTTATACCATTAAACAATCTTAAGATTTTTAAATAAAAGTTGAAAACGTTATTTGAGAAAAAAAATTTAAATTTTGAAACCGTATTGTGTTCCGGAACCGGCTCCAAAAGGCCCGTGCTGCCAATTACTGGACATAATGATATACTTTCCTATATTTACTGCGGTGAGTATTGATACGGACAGAGGTAAGAAGACATGTCCATATATATAACTATAATTACATCTTTCATTTGAATATTTGTATTGAATGTAACATTTCAGGCAACTACAACGCCTACTTACGTTCGAGCCAGCCCGTTTAGCAGGACATTTAAAAAAAACATAGTTAAATTCAAACTAACATACATATAACTCCATAACATTTCGACGCATCTTCAGATCGGTTCAACTGTTGTTTCTAGTTCTCATATAAAAAAATCTCCACCGGGATTCCGTAAACTTGATTTACGGACACGAGTTACACGCAGATTCGAAACAACTTTATGTGGATTGAGTGCACTTTTATCCTGTGTTTAGCAAAAGATATGGTGGCAATAGCTATTGGCACACTACTTCGCCATCGATTCGGTTAGCGTTGATAAAAAAACGTTGTAATTAAAGGCAACATTTACATGCTTAAAGATTTGTCTGTGGCAGACACTTCCATAGAATCGTTTACGGATTTACGAAACAGCTTGGTTCATCTTCATAGTTAAAGTACATGTAGTCAAAGCGTAATTAGGTGTAAAATCTAGAAAATGCAATGAAGGAAGTCCGCGCTGATAGCGGGTGTATATCTTTATCCTGATTTAGTCAATTATTATTAATTGATTAGTCAGGCCGCGTTTTATGTAGTTAAGTCTGTTAATGCTTTTCCAATCAATGATTTCGATGTAAGAAATAAATAGGAAAAGCAAACGTCTGTCAATCTTAGACGCGCTTGTCCGATGATGGCTATTTGAACAGACATTGTTTTGCATTAAGATTAAAATTGTCAATTATCTCTCATTCAAGCATTCCTATCGTATTGCACGTTTAACACCCCTGTCCGTCTGTTGCTATGAGCTCTGCGGAGTGTTTGAAGGATTTAATACAATACCAGCTAATGTCAAAAACAGGGCGTAAAAAAAGAAAGAGTTGCAGAACTTTTTTGTAGAGTCCGCCTGAGATGGTGTCACTGTGTTATTGTCAGTTAGTCTACTGTTAAATAGTGATGTGTTCGTAACTGTGTTACAGTTTATAGGGCGCTCCTGCTAGTGTCATTACTGGGAACGGAGACACAACGCAGGGCGAAGCAATTTCAGCAATTTTGACCTCGCATAGTTCACTTCACTTTGTACGTGGTTGTTTTGAGTTAATTAAAAAAAAAAGTTAATAAAATTGCTCTCTGCCTCCGCCCTAACTTTTGGAGTTTATTAGAAAAAAAGGTAAAAATCACAATAAATAAGTAGAAATCATTAATCGTAGCAATATTTTAAATAACTATATGTTCGTCTGTGTGTTATTTAATCAGGGAAAAACGAATTCACTGATTTACAGATGGTATATTAAAATATAAAATATTATTACTGGCTTTGTGGCGAAATGTCGATGTTATTTATTCATTTTTCCCAGTTCAGTTCGATGACCCGTTTGGCGCAGTAGCTAAGCTATTGACTTCGGCACAAGAACACAAGATATTTCTATCTTACAATAAGGGCAATTTTTTTAAATAAAAAAAAGAAAGGAAACATTTCTCGAACATCTTTCAATGCCATCTGAACATTTTAATTAGCGCATAGCGTTGCTACTTTTTTTTTTAGAATTTAAATATTAAGTGTTTTAATATTAAGATATTAATCTTTGACATTAGTATATAAGTATTCGTTCAATTTAATTACTCGGTATCAAAGTTGGACATTTTATACCATCAATCATTTTTACGGAATAATAATATGAAGCATCTTAATTGCTGCGGTATTTTTTGTCCTGTTGCTGTTGGTTAATGTTGTTCTTACGTCAGTGGAATTCCCAAGCGCCTTAAACGTACTAAAACTTTTTTCGAAATTTAACAAATAGATTCTATTAGTTTTATCTTAGTATAGTTAAATATGAAAATGTATTATTATATAGAACAGTTTAGTCTTTGGTATTTATATATTTTTTTTTGCTAACTGTGAATAGATTTTGTTTTATTTGGATCAAAAAAATCCCATATTGACGTCAGAAAAATTTGTAAAATCCAAATATCGTATGTTTGTTTAGATCAAGTTAAAAAAATCAATAGTTACGCTAAGTTTAGCGCAACTATTTTACGGTTGTAAACAAACAATATCTAAATAATGTCTGTTGCCAAAGTTAAATAGCTAGAGCAGTGATTTTTAAAGGTGACTTGACTGCGATTCACAGACTTCCAAATTCGACACTCATCTTTCGGAGAATAGGGGCACTAACTACATGCATTAAGATCAGTTCAGACCAGAAAAAATACAGCCGTTACGGCTCACAACATTCGCGACCTATCAAAAGGATGTGCACCATACTACGGAAAATGCTAGTGCCAATAACGGTAGACATTGCACCTTTTAAAAATGTTAACAATACAAATATCCGCGGTATATCCGGCATCCAATGTAGGCGATGGTCTCCTGGGTCCTCACAGCTTGAAGTATTTATATTAACTTTGTATGCCGAACGGGGTAGAATTTTACATTCTTCAGCGCCATCTAGTAGCTGCTTACAACATAAAGAAACAAAAAAGAAAACCAATTTATATCAAAGTGCCAAAAAATAGCTAGCTACTGGCGATTTTTCGCCCCATTTTTTCATAAAAGGCCATTAAAATAATTGGCGAATCAGTTGTAGCTGTTATGATGTTCAGTAACAAGTTTTTTTTATTAAATAATCACACTTAGGCTATAACATTTAATACAAATAGGAATCTTGGAAAAGGTATTAAAACATACATACTGTGGTTCGATTTAGATTTTTTCTTTGAAAACGATTTATTGGAAGAAATAAATATATCTGGATCTGGAGAGTAAAATTTTCGTCTCAGACCTACATAAAAATTTACTACTAACATTTAAATTTACAAATTTAACTGTTCTGCGAAAAATTGATTACTAGTATTAATTATAGCACCATTTGTTAAGGTAATTAAAGTCAAGGTAATTAAACAATTAAAATTCATCCAAATCTGAATTAATGGAAAATCATCAATAATCGTGCACTATGCGTGACAATAAAAATTATAATAAGAATAAATTATCTTAAAAAGTTGAATATTTTAGATACGCTGTAGACGGTACTTAATGTGGGTTTTTTGTTCGAAAATAAAAAGAGAACAAACCCACTTTTTTCCAATAAACCAATACACTTGAGAATATCTAAACAGTTATTAATCGTACCATAATTTCGAATTAGTGAAGAGTCATCGTCATTACAAGTTATATTCTAACACTGAATCGCTACGTTTGTAGCAGGACCAGTTTTTTTCTTTCGGCAATCAATAAAAAATCTTAACGCCACGTTGAAGGTTAGAAAAACATTTTGAATTTGATATCTCATTTTTATATAACACAAAGCACCACAGTTGCGTTATTTATTATTTTTGACTTGTTGAACATTGAAGGGTAAACGAGAAATGGAAAATTAACTTTAAGTGTATATTACGTGTAATCTCTATACTCAATACTTTTTTTTTTTAACGTGGGGCAATCCCTTATTTCTACTCTGTTATGTCGGACTCGCACCGACTAAAACCCCACGGTGGTCGCCATCTGCTCTTATGAAGGGTCACGGAATCTCCGTTCGCAACATAACCACGGCCTCTCTCGCTTGACTATTATAGCCCCGTCCCGGAGTCAGGATGGCGCTACTCCTATTAACTACTCAGGATCGCGTTATTAGGTGTTTGATTTTGTGTCCTATTCACACTTGAGACCCCGTTGTCGCTCTACAATCAACTACCCCTACGAATCCGCTCAGCAGCCTCTTTCTCGAGCATCACATTCTCACAGAAAATGGCTACAGCCTTCCACGCTGCATCACTGCTGAGCATTGCTGATAAGACAGCTGGCAGAGATAGATTTCGTCCTATGTGGGACATCAAAATATTCCGCTCAGCTTCCAAGCTGGGCACACTGATAATGTGTGCGTTGCGGATTCCTGATCCCCTTCACCACAGTGGGAACAGTTTGCCGTTGCCTCACAACCAATCTTACACAGGTAATCACCGAAGCACCCATGCCCAGTAATTATCTGTGTAAGCCTGTAAGTAAGGATACCTCCCCCTCCAGGCTTCGAAGACCGGCAGGAAGGCTTCGCGCTTGTGCGCGTTACGCTCTTCGCAGGGTGGTGCGTGCCACCTCGCTTAGCTTTTCCTGCCGTTTTATAATTTCGAAAGCCTTATCTCGCTCGTTAACACCACACTGGCGGAGTATGCATATTCGGTCGTATACCCGTGCATCTGTTTCCGCCAGTATATCTAGAAGTGGAAAACGAGCCAGAACAGTTGCCGCCTCAAATTATATAGTTTTATATCCTCGTACGATTCGTGTAGCCATTCGCCGTTGTACGCTGTAGATTTTGGACCTACAGCGTCGGACGGCAAGCCTCTGCGCCCATATAGGCGCTCCATGCAATGCCACGGATCGTACGACCCCTGCTATACTCAATACCTACGCCAGCAACATTGCTTGAACATTTTTACTAGACGTAACAGTAGGTGGGAATCAACAACAACAACACCACTCATAAAAAGTACCACCATTTATAAATATTAGCATTGGAAATTACCTGATGTGTAGACGCCCAAATGATATTGTCAAAATATTTGGTAGCATCTTAAATTTCAGCCAATTCGTGGAAACCGATCCGATGACGTTTTATAGAGCCGCATAGGCTAAAAGCAGCAATGATTATCCTCATAAGTCATAAGTCTTAAATTGTGTTAGCATCAACGTGGAAACAAATTATAATTTCCGTGAAAGGTGGTTTTGACGGACGCTTTTTTTTTATTAAAAAGGGTGTATTACAATGTAATATTTTGCTGAAGATCTGATGAAAAGCTGGTGCTTCTCAAGGTATTTAAAAAACAGACCAGTGTTGGACGGATGCCAAATGTTAACCTTTCCATAGATCGGGCGCACTAAAGCCGTCTTACAAATTTTTGGGGCAACACCTTTTTAGCTTTAGCAACTAGTAAATTACCTATAACCATTTAGACTACTTAACAGCACTCTCTTAATTATTTTGATTACTTAGATTATGTAACACCTGGTGGGCTTGGGACCTTACTTTGTATTTTAAGGCAAACAATGGAGAAAATGTTAAACTATATTATAGTGTATAAGATTAAACTATCATTATAGTTCGTTTTGTAAAATTGTATAGTTTCTTATCGATTAAGAATTATTAGTTAATAAGTATTACGTAGGCAGCTTATGTTTTACTAAAACAGAAGGTAAAACCCGAATAGTATTTAGCATAAAACACTTTTCAATACCAGTTTTATCAACAGTCTTGTGCGGCACGTGGGTTTTTATTTTTAAGTAGCGCTATTATAAACATTATAATAAAAGTAATGATATTTTGTTGTTGCATACTTCCTTGAACACATGCAGGCATAGAATTTTATTTAATTTTTTGTGTGTACCTTTTTCTGTAAAACTTTTAAGTTTTTAATAATAAAGGATATTTTGAAAAAGGTTTATGAGATTAAAAAAAATCTTTTGTGGCAATTTTAACATTGATTTACGGACACATTGTACATACACAACATAAAGTTAAAATTCAAATTGTTAATCTTGAGTGTATCTATAACCAATATGAGTAAACCTATCTCACGCCTCTATGTATGATATAATAACTGTAATGTGTGATCTCAGAGTACCCTATTTCGGTTTAGTCAGATGAAATTGTTGTTTTTTTTTAACATAGATAATAATATTAATAAACCCTACTTAAATAAAGAAGTTTTGTTAGAAGAAAAACAGCTAAGAGTAATCGAACGTAAGTACTTGTTTATTTGTGTCGATAAAGTAGTTTTTGTGTTTACTAATACTATAGTTAAATGACTTTTTTTTTGATTTGGCCAAAGTTCGGCACTTAGAGCGAAAGTATTAATATAATCTACACTTTATTTCAGGAATCGACACAAAAAATAAGATTTATTGTTTACTACTCAAAACAAGTCAAGGCCACTTGGTATTTTTAATGTATCATGAATATTACGGAAATAATGACATGATTGGGTTATGTAGTGATAACAAAATGATCTACTGTTGTATTTTTACTACTGTATGTTAAGTTAAATATTAAAAAAGAAATTAATTTACACTATATTTTTACGAAGTGTTAACTAAGGAAAGTCACAAATAAATCTGAACTAGGTTTTACAGTCGTTTTAATATCGAGTATGACCTCCTCTCTTTAACGGTGGTAGAGCCACGCAGCTGTTCCCGCTGCCGAATGGGCCGGCTCGAACCGGATAAGTATCACGACCTGAAAGAAAGAAGAAAATCGGCGTTAAGTGAAAATGTTTTAGTTTTTGCGTTTCGTCCGATGAGTGAGGTGGTGGGTGGCCCATCCCCCTCCCTTCCCTTCCTCCCTCTCTCACTCATTCTAATCATATAGACATATAGAGGAATATCTCTTCATCCATCAATTCCTCCTTCCGCTCCCACTCTCCTCCTCCCTCCCGCCTTTCGCAAATCGCTTTTCACGTCGTCTTGAGACCCCAATACGGCGATAATAACTAAAAAAATGTTATTTTGATTTCACCTGTGAAGAGCGCCTCTTCAGTTCATTAACTATCAAAAAAACCTTGAACGGTTTGCACGGTAATCTCTGGTCAAAGGAATCCTCACCACTCATTTTGAGGTCTGTTGGTCCTCGTGCAGTCGATTAATCCGCAGTAATCGATTTTGTAACTTGCGAACTGTTACTGTATCCTCACGAGACATGAATTCTAACCGAACCAGGTCTCCTTGTGAAACTTTCGGTATCTTGAAAGCGATTTCAGGCATTTTGAATAGCTCTCTTGGAAAAACTAAGCTGTACAAAAACTAATATGTCTACAGGCACGTTGCATTGTTGTTGCAAGACAATAACTCAGCAGTTTTATTTAGAAAACAAAAAAGACAAACCAAAGAATTTTCCGAAAATTTCAAAATTAAATGTTATTTTTTGTTGTGCCAGTGATTGGATCACCAATATTACCTTCTAAAGAGTTTAGATAGCAAAATGAACTCAACACTATTATTTTTATCTTGTTAAATAATTGGCTTCCATGAAATAAACTGCATTAAAATGTTAATACACAGGTAGCCCTCACTTTGTTTTATGGTGTATATATATTATTGATATTAATTATTGTACTCTTTGCTGATGATACCTCCCTAATATTTGAGGTTGAGCGTAATTGCGTACATGACTCGTTTAAAATCAACAATTTAGAGCTAAGTGCCAAGAAAACTAAATGGGTTGATTTTACTCTACCTAATGTTAAGTAAGAGTCAAAGTTGCAGCTTGCTTCTTAACAACGGAGCACTGGAACTTACTGATTCAACTATTTTCTCGAGTATAACTTCAGATAAAAAAACACAGTGGAACCCCATCTCTCAAAAGTCGCAGGTAAACTCAGCGTAGCCGTCTTTGCAGTAAGGAAAGTAAGATAATTGACGGACATAAGTAGACTCGATTATTTTGGTTATTTTCATAGTGTTGTTTTACGGTATTCTATTGTGGGGTAATGCTGCTGAGATAAATTCGATATTTATTCTTTAGAAAAGAGCTGTACGAGGTATTTATAACCTGAGAGCTCGAGATTCCCTGCGAAATATTTTTAAAAGAACTGGTATTTTAACGGTTGCCTCACAATATATACTTTATAATATGCTGTTCATTTGGCAAAATCTTAATAATTTTATGAAAATGAGTGACAGACACAAAGTGAATACTCGATTACGTCTCTAAAAGGTGAAAAAAATCCTTCATGGGCATTGGTGTATGCATATTTAATAAAATTCCTATAAATATCTTCGATCTACAATTTAGCCCTTTTAAAACTCAAATTAAGAACATTCTGTTGCTTAAAGCTTATCACAGTGTTCAGGAGTTTGTGGTAGATCAAAATGCGTGGAACTGAAACCAAATATGCTGAAAAATGCAAGGCGATCGTCGAAGCGCGTCGGTGTTACAATTTTGGTAAAAATTAAATTATTGAAACAAGCTTTTACTCGTAGTATATATAATATTAACCTAACAATGTTAAAGTGTGTTCCAATTGTACTGTCTCTCTTTTGTAAATATTGTTAACCTCAAACAAAAAAAATAGAGAAAACTATTCTTTGCAGTGAAATTTGATAAATTGACTAGACAGATAATAATCAAATTTAAATGTTTTATTCTAATTCGTAACACAATTAATATATCGAAAAATCTATATTTAATTGTCTATAAAAGTCTCCTATAGAACTGTTTTTGTCTTCTAACAGCAGAATAAGTTTAAGTAAGAATGTCACTACGAGAATTGATCAAAAAGTCGATGTACTGCCATATTGTTTTATATTCATATAGTCGATTTTTGTTGTGCCCTGAAGCCGGTAGTGACAATATTTTCTTTACTTCGCTAACAAGCGGTTCAGGTACTACGTAAGTTTTGTATGAGTACAGTTGTTTTCTGCTGCCTTCCAAATTCTAGTTTAGGAAATCTGTATAGTGAATAAAAGATCAGGGATTGCCACTTCGTACTTTGCTGGCGGATTCCACATGTCTTACAATTCTCCTCACGATGTCCTTCGTTACGTCATGTCAAATACGTGTCAAACCATCATTTATAAATATAAATAACTAAATAACAAATTAATTTGCTTCTTGTGGTTGCTTGTAATATTTAATTAAAGTGTTCGGTCAATGTAACCTTCGAGTGTTCAAGGTATTTCGAATGGACCATTCTTATATATATTTAAGTTTTTTTTTTAATATAAAAATCGCAAAAAATTACATCTCTAAAAACGACGGTATAATGAAGTGTTATTAATAATTTTTCAGGGGTAAAAATATGAGACACGGTAAAGTATATATAGGGTGGGCCAAAATTTTTGCAAATAGCAACACTTGATTTCTCCAAAACCGTGAGAGCAAGGGGCGCGCGGGTGGCGGGGAATTGTG
>DWHO01000379.1:0-20986 GCA_018247575.1 Eurytides lysithous rurik | reverse complement strand
CAATTTTTCCATATTTTGAATTATTTCTTGTTTCTTAACGGACAAACCATCTCCATGTAATAGTACAATAGTACTATTTATTTTAAAAGTCAAGTTGAGTACAAAATACAATATGATCAATTAATTATGATAATATTAATTGTTAGCGCGACAGTAATTATCGAAGTGTGTTCCGTGAAACCCGTTAATACAAACAGTAGCTAGGGTGTATTGTCCACAACTCACGTATTTGTTGAACGTTCCGATGCATTCCCTTTCAATCACGAAGCTAACGTTTGATCAGGCACAGCAAACTTTGTTGGATTGGTGACAATTCAAGTCAAATATGATACCTAAATTATATAAAACTTTATCTGTTTTGCTATTTTACAACGTTAATAAACTATTAGGTATGAAACGTTATTTCTCAAAGTAATTTCGAGTAAGCTTTAATGTCAGAATTTCATTTTATCTGAAAAGAAAAGCTCAACATGAATTTTAAATCTGATAATTACTGCTACAAAATGGACGAGAGAAAGAATAATAACGCATAAACAAAGACGGCTGCTTAGTGACTAAGAGCATCTTTAACCGGGGCGAGTTATTAAAGCTAAAAGAGAAAAAAAATTAAGATTACAATACAAGAATATTGTGTACGGTAAAAACTTGGCACAAAGGGTACCTTAAGTTCCTTCATAAAACTAACAATATTGCTCGCGGTAACAAGACAAGAACGTTTCTCTCCAGCCCATATTCGCGCTACTATTGTCTCGCTCAGTAGACTTTAGAGGCTTGAGCCCGCAGTGTTAGACTGTACAGCCCATTGTTTAGCTTTCTTCACCTGGCAAGACGGATTCCACACAAAGGCAGCGCTCGTTTCTGCACTTGTGTTTGTTTTTGTTATGCAATTGGTGGTTTTGAGCACGCTGTATATACGAGGGCGCCGAGCGGATCTTCACTCGTTTGTGAACTGGAGTGTACACAGTACCTATACACCCGCTGCTCGTACATTTGTTCAACTCGCATGAAAACAAGTACCTACCTACCTTTCAGCTCGCACCGCCCCGTAACGCGGCTATTTTGTTTTTTGTGGATGAGGGATATTACTGAATATAAAAAACTAGTGAAGTAACGCTTCTCATAAAATCCGCTGCGGTTTGCATTTATGTTTTATCATGAGGATGCCGGTTAAAAGTTTACCCGTGGCTAAGTAGGTTTGTATTTGTATGATATTTTGAAGTTCCGTTTGACAATATACATGTATTAAAAAAAAATTAATGGTGACTAAAGCCACGTGCGACTTTTTATTAACTACTAACCCATGTCTCATCAGCATGATTGTCTCTCAGAAATAAGGTATTTAAGTTTTTCGAAACAAGATATACATTTTAAATATTTTGTTATTGCGTCAGCGGATGTTAGCGGATTCAATAACTGTTTAAAAATATTTTTTTAATTACATCTTGATGTTCACCACTGTGAACCGGCTACACTTAGCCGCTACCTTATTGGCGGACTTGATGCACTATTTTTATTTTATGTAGAGAAGAACACATCCCATGTAGCTTTCCTTCATCACATTACAGATGCTAAATCAGCATCATACTATTGCAATATTAAAACTGGTTTTGCACGCATTACTTGAAGAGGCAGCAAACAAGAACCAAATACTACGCTATTTCTGGCGTACGTTTTACGTATATAATTAGAAAAAACAAACGAAAACGAACCTTCGTAACTCTGTAAATAACTAAACATCAATAAAGACAATGACTAGTTTTCTTTCACCGAAACAGAGTATGGTGTTAAGATCTCGGGAAATGGGGTGAGGGGAATTGATCGCCTTCAATAAGATTGAACGTTGGAATTCTATCCCTTGAGATATGGACTTCAGAAAGCTTTGTTTAGTTTAAGGTTAAGAGCGTAGCTAGATTGAAGATGGATGGATTGAAAAAAATATTTTTTTTCGAAGACAAGACACGCCTTTAATCGTATTTGCAATACTTATAGGAAGAAAATTTAGAGAGGCATGCTGTCATTATGTCCATCCAATAGTGTTTTTGTAAATATTTTTTTCCTCTTTTTTTCAACTATATATGAAATGTTCTCAAGTTTCAAGTGGAACAATTGCGAGAATAAACGGCTGTTGTTATATTTTGCAAATAACCAGTGAACGGCATTAGTCTGTAGAACAAAGAGTGCTATAATTTGCATAATTCTGTTTACCTTTTAAATTTCTGACTAACCCGGGGTCGGCCTGGTCCTGTGCCAAACCGGGTCCATTTAGTAATCCCGATCCAGATTATAACCCTGCATTCTTTGGTTGAACCATTATGCTACTTGACACGAAAAGATCAAATTACTTTGATAAAAATACTCGTATTCTCTGAGATGCTCCGTTATGTTTCTATCATAGACTCGAGATGAAAGGTTAATCTCGTAAAATCTGTACGCCTATACGTAAGTAATAAATAACACCATGTCTCTCTTACTATATTAATATTATTATGCTATGTTAAATTGAAAAACACGTAGATAATAGAAGGTTACTATAAAGAGTAGCTAGGAATATGTATGTAGACAGAGAAGATAATATGAATCCGTTTTTCATAAAAAGTTTTTATAAGTCTTCACGCTGGAGCTTGCAAGTTTTTATTTCCACAACATGAAATATAGTCAGCCAGAGACTCGTTAAAAAGAACACGATCTAGAATTACCCGTTGGCTAGTCGGACGACGGCGGCTAACCCGCTTTATGTGCACTTAAGGCTGGTTCCTAGACTTGTTTTATCCACTCCAGCTTAACGCGCATCTTAATTTAAACTAAAACGAAGCGCGTCCAGAAAGCCACAAATAAAAACTTAAAGGAATTTCAAAGAGTACGCAAAGTAATTTCAAAATGCTCGTGACGTAACCAGGCAAAGATGTTTCCACACGATGTTTTGTTATAGAACGGCCCGAGGCTTGAACGATATAAAATATTTAACATAAAGCAGTTCGTTTCACTGAGCTTTAGAATAATTTTTCATTTAAAAGTTTAAAAAAGAATACTGTACGGTTGTTTGGAAAGTCTAGATTTATATTTATATTTTTTGTTATTAATGAGTCTTTTAAAATAGCGGGTCATACAATAATGTATAAGTAATAATTTGAAAGTCCAAAACACTTTAGCAGTCTTAAATTTGTATTTTTTTATGTAGTAGACGGACAAGCGAGCGAGCGGCTGAGGGAAAGCAGCAATAACTGCTGCCCCTGGACATTTGCAACGTCGAACGTTTTAAAAATGCCTTGCCCACCTTTAATTTGAGAATTTTTAGAAAGGCCGCCGGAGGAAAGGGGAGAAGGAGGCAAGAAGAGGAAGGGGAGTCTGGTAAAGGAAGGAGGAAGGCCCCTCCCGCCGCCTCCGGCCACCTCACTCACCCGACGAAACGCCAATGCTTAGAAACTGGAACTTACGTCGATTTTCTGTAGGATCATGGTACTTATTTGGTACGAGTCAGCCTATTCAGGAGCAGTGAAAGCTACTGCGTGACTTTACCACCGTTAATTTTTTTATCTGTTTTTAAAAAAGTAAAGTTACAGCCTATATATGTCCCTCTGCTGGGCTCAGGCCTCCTCTGTACAGACGGAATAAGGGCACAGTCCGCCACGCGGCCTCACTGCATATTGGCGGACTTCACATATTTTTTTATTGTTAACTGACCGTGTAGCGAATCAGCACTTAAAATTGTTAATTATAAATAATCAAATTCATTGGTGCCGCACCGGGATTTGAACTCAGGTTGTTCGAGTATATTGAATTAAAAGCGAGCACTCGGACACTGAGCTACCACAGCTCTCATTTATTTATACATGTCTCTCTCATCTATCTGTTTGTATCTATTTATAAAATATAATTTTAATAACATTCTTAAGTTAGTTCTTATCGCATCGGCGAAATAAAGATTTGGTAGAAATTGTATCTGTCTACGATTTCACACAGCCAGTGAATTTTTCCATTTGGGCCAAAAAAAAGATCAACTTTTAATATTTAGAAATAGTACGATACAATCGGGCTTCCCTATTTCATAACAAGAAATTTCTCTTGAAAAGGGTCAACATCATACACATTTATCGTCCGGTCACAACCTGCCCGAAGTCACGCAGAAAAATACTATTTTGATTATTCGTTAATGATGCGGTTTATAAATATAGCTTTCGAAATGTAATACACCTCTTGATGTTTCGATTAGACGTGTTTGGTTATAGTTAATACAGTTTATTCAGTTATAATACGTTCGCTTGTTTTGAATATTATTACTTTGTGATTGTTTCTACATGAACATTGTGAACATATAACTGTTATGTTTGTTGTATTTATTTTACTGATGATTGTTAACACAAAAGCAACTTGCAACAACAGGGTAGTGGTTTCAGTTTTCTAAAATAAAGGAAATATCTTAAACAAGTTACTTGTAGTTTTGAAATACAATCTAGATAAATAAGAATGAGAATGGGTAAAAGTTTTATTTGTATATTACTACCATATTGTTCGTATGGATTGCGAATATACGTAAATTTGTCGTTATATTATCAAGTAAAGAAATCTTCGTATCCTTTTTACAGCCTATTGCGCTTTCTGAGAAGACTGATTTTTTTAAATTTGGCATAGTTATAGTTTATATCTTTGATATAAATTATTAGCTTTGATATAAGTTATATCTTTGATATAAACTATAACTAAATCTATATTTTTGTTTTTTATTAAAAAAACATACTAAATTAAAAATGCGAATACGTTCTTCGTGTAATTTTACACTTTATGTTGAAGACGTGATTTGTCAAGTTATAATACCACAATCATAACTTTAAAAACTGTAATATTCTCGTTGAATAAAAAGACTTACAGTAAAAATCTTTGAAAAAAAACCTGCTTTGTACAAGTTATAAGGAAGACAATAAACTGCTGTTTATCAAATTGCTACTACTCAGTAATACTCAAAGTTTTTTAATCTTTGAACAAAATAACATAAATTGGGACAAAAGATTACAAAAAGAAGTCAAAGACAAGTAGGGTGAAACGCAAAATAACAAACCCGTCAAAATTTAATTGCAAGATAAGTGTTACAAAATAAGATTTTCCGCATTGTTTTCCCTCAAAGCTGCCTTTAAAATCTTTCACATTGACCGAGAAAGTAGGTATCTTTCCCTTTTCAACTCAAGTTAAACAAATTTTTCGTAACAGACTTTTTCGAGGCTCACCTCAAGGATTTAACAGGGATATACGAGGTTTTGGTTTTACCGCTTATTTGTATATTTTTGGTTGCTTTTTATGTTTTTATTGCTGTAATATTTAAATGTAAATAAAATATAAACCTGCTCTTTTATTTAAAAAATATTATACTATTCATATGTATGGTTATATTATTTTAAACCTCGTAAATCAAACAGCTTCATATGAAAAAAAAAGTGGTAGTATAAAATACATTATTACAAGATTCGACCCTTAACATCACGATGAGGAACGTCTATGATGTAACTCATCCACTCCAATATCAAAGAGATTGTGAATGTTAAGTTATGGCTGTAACAATTTCGTATAGGCCTATAAAACTTCACTTTCTCTTTATTTATTCGCAGTAAAATGATCAATATTGGGTATTGCCATTAGGCGTATGGATGAATTTTTCGGCGAGTCTTCTTTTACAATTCTTTGAATGAAAATCAACTTAAGTAAAGTGTTGCATATCACACAGGAATTAAAAATTTTATCTGGTACTTTTACATTCAATTTAAAAAAGGAATTTGTGTACGTGAGTATTTTTCTATGGAATTTTTACGACGCCATTTATCAAGATCTTCATTCTACCATTAAGGATATCATTTCCGGGTGGGTTCAGTGAGTTTGCTAGTCACCTATCATATGAGTTATACTAGACAAGATAATGATAAGCTGGGGACTCAGTTTTCCTCAGCATTAAAACCTCATTAGTAACAAGCGAACACGATTGCGATTGTTTCAGCTGTTTCTAAAATTTATACTGCTACCGTATTATCGTAAGACGTTGAAATTTAAAGAGTTATTAAAAATATTACCCTGCGTCGCATTTTGCATATCATTTGTCAACAGGGGATAATCTAGTCCCGTTATTAGGGTTTTAAACAAGATTTATTTTTGTTGGATCTGTCGCGCGAATGCAGTAGCAAAATTTGTAAAGAACAAACATAGTTGTACTTCTCAAAGAACATGTTTCCCAATGGACGTCCAAAACTTAAATTATGTATTTAAAAAGTCTATTCATATGCAATAAAAGGGTTAAGCATATTTTGTATATATTTACTTCTTTTACTTTCTATTTGAAATTTTATTATTGTTTAAACTTATACATTTTTTTAAAATCATTATAATGATATCAGATCTATCGAATCAAAAGAACCAATCAATGGAATAAAAAATTATTTATGTTGTTTTATAATTTTTGTAGTTCAAAATTATTTATTTTGATAAGAATGTTTGTGTGATAGAAATTGAAACTGTGGTAATGACATCCGCTTGTGACCAAAGGTAAGTTATTAATTACTATAAAATTTTATATAGTTTTAGTTATTTAAGATCAATTTACAACCACAACCAAAGAACGAAAAAAGCAATTATTTATAATTATTTAGGTTTATTGTACACCCAGTAGTGTATCCACTTATTAAACACTCTTATCGAAGGAGCATGAAGGAAAATGTAATGCCAATACATCGTTTAGGTATTTTTATTGCTCATAATAAGTAGAACGAATGCATTAAAAGTATAGTAAACAGTTTTTGTTGAGAAAATAAAGCGAGTTAGGTTGCGTGACTAATGACTTTTCTTCTATTTCTTATTGTTTTTCAGTTGTTGACCCTGCGCTATCGACATTTGCCGGTCGCGAGCCCCTGCCCGCCCCGGATAATTACCCCAATGAAATGATTTACACGAATGTGTGGTTATGATCGTGATTTTTTAACCACGAAAAATGTTTTGTATATGTGACGTCGTTTTAGCTCTCGTGTGTGTATAAATTAGAATATGTACATATCAGGCGTTGTTATATTTGCCGTTCTTAATCTGTAATTTACTTTATTCAAAATTTCACTAACTTATTTGCGATTCTTTTTACTCGTAATATTATAAATAAGCCTAATCAAATACGGAGAAATCACGGGAACGGACGGCGTGGATTTGGCTAATTTTAAACGGTTGTAGAATATATTCATTATCATGGGACAACTCACACATCGCCATCTGATCCCAAACTAGGCAAAGCCTGTACTATACTATGGTAATCAACACTGATGTACAGTCTTATATATATTTTTAAAAAGATGTACTTATATAGACAGTTAACACCTAGACACAGAACACAAAACAACCTATGCTCATCGCAAAAATATTTTGTCCAGGGTGGGAATCGAAGCCACGACCTTTGGCTTTACAGTTAAACCACTAACCACTACAACAACGGGCCAGTCTATTATATTAAATATATTAGTGATACTATATCGAAAAGCGGCTGATATTTTTTATACTTGTGTAAGAAAATAAAGTCGCTGCGTAAATGAAAAGAAATGCTCTCCCTCTTTTTTTAAAACACGTTTGTTAAGGCTTAGATAAAAGTCGGAATGCTTTTAACAATATTGCACAGCTCTTTTATTTAGCTCTGTTACACTTTGTTTATAGTGTGCTGTAGTTCTTTGAAGGTAAGCGCGTTATGGACCGAACGCAACGCTAGCATTATGGCGGTGTTAAAGTGCGGGAACTCGTTTGTATGTGTGGAGAATGGCTTAGAACGAAACTGCGGATGAAAGAAAAAACTTCGTTGTGACAAATGCACGAACAGTGCTTTAATATATTTTTGTTATAAGCTTAATAACTTTTGTTAGAAAAAAAATGAAACTTGAATATATATTACTATTACTACTAACTATCTATATATATTATTCAGCATAATAATAGTACGCAGAATCAATAAAAAGATAATGTAAATTTACATTTTAAATGAGTAATCGATAGCTTAATCCGTCAGCCCCAATCCGTGTTCTTTGGCAGGCAAATTGAGTTTTACGATCTTATCTCCCGTCTTCCGTCGTTGACTGTATTTTTCAGTGTACTGTGAAAAAGGAGCAAGACGAGTGGTAGTCTTAACTTAGTCCGGGCAGCGCAGAGATAAAGCCAACCGTTTCTTAGAGTCAGATTTTACGGTAGCGATGAATAATTTTTAAAATTCTATCTAAAATGTTTTTAACTGTGGATGTAATTTGCAATCAATAAATATGTATCTGAGAAATTTATTTTCTTTTGTATTTACAGATTTTTCTAAAAGATAGGCATATAATATTTTGTTTAAAACAGGCACATGATAGAAAACAGTTTACTTCTTTCTGTCAGACAGCTATGTATAAGCATAATATAATGTGAAAGTTTCAAACATCTTGTTTTTTCACTTATTTTTAAAGAAGTCTACATAACTCATATTTTCATGCGAAATATGAAAGGACATACATTTTACGAGGGACGAAACCATTCGCAGCTCAATCTCCAGTTGTTACTCGGATGATATCATTCAGATGCAGTTACGGCGCAAATTGGGCGCTTTTTTCGCTTTGAACGGGTGTCGTGGCGAAGTCAAAACGTTAGCTTAAGAATGACTAGATGCGCCTCGCATTTCTTATTCTTTTATTGAAATGACCAGACAAGCAAGGCTTCTGTTAGTAAACGACTCACCTACTCATATGAACTATCATTTCCATCGGTTTTATTTCATTTAGTAACATATTAAGTTTGGTGATTATCTTCTAGAATCTTAACCACACAGAGATATCTTTTTAAACGTAAGTAGATGATAAACGAGCAAGTGCGTCAACCTATGGTATATAATCTACATATACTATTGCTACCCATAATGCATAGAGATTCTGAAGGCCTTTCAAAACTTCCAAGGTTAAACGTTATTTTAAGTCTTCTATACAAATTAGTGAAAATTGTGCCTTCTCAAATTTAATTTAGTTGTTTAACAATAACACAGGAACATTTTATGATAAAATGCATCAAATCAAAATACATTTATTCAAGTAGGCCTTTACAAGAAAGCGCAAGAAACTCAACAGTTGCTCTTTTAAAATACGGTTACAGTGTTAGCTATTACATTGTGTTAAACCTTAACACAATGTAATAGCTATCCCATATATGAGTCAATCAAGTTCCGAGCATTTTGATCTACCTACAAATCTGGCAACAAAATGTTCTTAATTTTAGTTTTAGTCTTATATAGAGATAACAATATATCAGCTCATTTATTTTTGATGCTGTGTCTAGATCTTTTATCTCGAAATACGAGGGATGGGACGTGCGACTGCTGTGAAATATTTTACGATTCTTGAGACATAAGCCTATGGAGGCACGGATGGACCTTCACGTATTCGTCCCCATTCGGTGATTTGTTGAGAGGCATAGTGTTGCTACTACCACATATTTTTCCTTGAAAGGAACTATTTATCTTATTTTTTTAGTATTACTGGGTATTGTTTTGTCTGTCGCTCTTTATAGGATGGATTAAAATAACATCTGCATATTCTGTCACCGTTGGTGTAAAGTGCGAAATGTACAAATCAAACTTCCTTGGCTAGTATCCCAACAATGCAGAGATACAGTCTTAGGCAAAAAGGTAATTGTAAGTATGTTACGGTGGTTAGTTTATACGAGGGCAAAAGAGTTTTAAGGCATGGTTGAAAGCATGGGCTTTCAGAAGCAAGTTAATATTTAATAGCGATAACATTTCTTATTATTTATATTTTTGAGTGGAGTTTAGGATTTTTTCGCTAAGTGGCAGGTGGCAGAATAACTGGGAATGGCAGTGGGAATTGGCAATTATTCAGCCGCCAAGTAAGTATTGCTATGTCAATTAATAGGGCAATGTTGTCAGTACAATGATTGGACATAGATGTAGATCATATTATATTTTAAAGAGACGAACCAGAGAAGTGATAAGCAGTAGATACTCGATCGTCTTGTTACTATATTCCTTGAAAAAAATAATTTACAAATTTCTGGAATACAAGTTTACTATTTTTTGTGTGTCAATATCATTGCTTCTTCGGATTTACAATAAGCAAAAAACACGACTACGTACTTTGATAGTAAAAGGACAAACGATGTAAATCATCGGGACTTTAAAGGAGATAATGAGATTTAAATCCATCGATAAATCGATAGTATGTCGATATGAGTATTTGTATACACAAACGAGTTGTTATAAATGTAAAAAAGGAGTAATATTTTTCATAATGTGATTGGAAGCTTTATTTAATCATTTATCTCAATTTACTGTAATAACTGTTCATGTGAATGGAATTCACATTGCAAATATCCACGCATTTAGATTGAATTAATGCTCGATCATATGTTTGCAAGCCTGTAAATCAGTTCGATTAATCCCTTTGTGATTACAGAGCTTAAGCATGAATTGTATGTATGGTTACGATTTGAGCTTGGAACAAGTTATTTAGATGTATCGCCAACAAAATTGTTTTATTTATGTTACTGACACATTCGTGTAGAGGAAAATTTATGTTTTGATTACATGTGATAAGCGCAATTTAATTATATCTTATCACTTTTTTATTCATATAATTTATAGAAATTGTTAAAATATTCCCATATTTAACTATAAGAAAAATATTGTTAAGTATAATCACAATAATAAAAATATAATGTATAATCTTTTGTATTTAACCGATTTTAAGGAAAACGTGAAAATATTTCAGATACATCGAAATATGAAGAATTATTACTATCTATTAGAAAAGAGAATAAATAGCCTTTATTTACATTAAACGCTTTGGCCTTTATTAAACTCGGATAAAACGTCTAAAAATCAAGTCATAAAACCTTTTCGTCTCCATTAAAGTAATTGATTCGATAAGACATGGGAAAAGTTTCTATTTGACAAGGGACCGGTTCTATGAGCAACGTGGAATCCGGGAAAATGTAAAAAGTAAATATATTTACTTTAGTCTTTTTTTAACAGACTAACTTTTATATCTTGTATGTGGTATATATAAAAGTAAAATACGACAATTTGTAAATAAGCTACAAAAAAGAACAATAGATGTTAAAATTAGATTTTAAATTAAGTAAAAAAGTAGATTAAAAAACCATATTAAGAATATCATATGTTGGATAGATTTTCCCCTCGCGACATATAACTGACCTCCTTTCTTACTTCTTTAAAAATAGCTAGTTTTAGCGTAGTTACTTTTGTTTCATGTCGAACGTGCACTATCCTTTTGCAAAATGGAACAGAAATGCAGTGAAAATATAAAAAAATCGCTCTATTGAGATGCAACACGCTTCCCCGGGGCACGGTTTGCTGGGTTTACGCACTTGTTATGGAAATTCTTCTGATTGAATATTATTTTTCTGCTATAAAGTGTAAAAACGATTGAAATAATAAATTGATTAGGTCGTAACCTCGTTCTAAATCATGAAAAACATGCGACTACATTCATAATAAAAACATTATTTTAATTAATGAAACCTACGTTGACATTGTCCCTTATGCTCTTTTTATTTAATTATTTCACTTTATCGGTTATTGATAAATAGAACTTATACAAAGAAGTTATAAATTGTACTCTTATACAGTTAATCTACAATAATAAAGAACGAGTCGATTGTTTCAACTTAATATGACTCTATTTACTGAAAATAAATTACATAAAGATTGTATTTTCTATGAAATGAAAGCTACTCAGACGTACATATTTCCCGTAAGAGTATATTATCTTATTAATCAGGCCATTTCCCGCTATATTAATGTTACATTTCTTAGACTGTCTTGTTTACTAGTTTCGCGTAGGCGTCATTAAATCGCGAATGAGATATTTTTGACATTCAACTTTAACATTTGCGGTTCACTTTCATTTTATGTCTAGGTGATATTGTAATGGAGTGCTTTTAAAAATAATGCTGTCGTTTTAGCTGCGGTTGGATATCATAGTGCGTTGTGCGGGTCGGTGGCCCAGCGCGGCCGTAACTTCACGCCTGGCCGCCGCCGGTAACGAGCAGCCGCATAAAACAAAATGCCAGCACAGGAGGGATCCTCTAAATTTACTTAAATGCCAAATAAACTGCGAATCGCTACGGCATTTATGAAAGAGTACTGCCGGGGCCCACAATTATGCAGCGCGATGGTTTCGTTGCTGAGGAATGTGTTGCACTTAATGGATTGCTAATCGTTATGGTTTAATTTTTTACTGAAATTTTCAAGTATAAATGTGCTTATCCCTAATTTTTGCATTCCTGTATATAATAATGATAATGATGTCCTTCGGACCGATTCCGGTCACGGCTGCCGATCTACAAGAGAAACCGAAGAAAGAGCGTGCGCAGGTTATATTATATTATATAAAACTGACATGACCGGAGAGAGATCAGGCGCAGAGGCGGTGACATTAAACAGACCTTTTAATAACGGCTTCTCCAAGCCAAGACAGATGGATCATCTTACTTTTCAGGCAATCGGGTGATCAGCCCGTAATGCCCCAATGAAACAGAGAACAACGACACACCCACAGAATTCGAACCTACGACTTTCGATTTGTAAAGTGCGGGTCACTAGGCCACGGAGGTGGTTAGTCTGCTATATATACTAAAGTTGCAATACCTTGCCAAAGAAATGTAGGATCCTTAATTAAACGAGAATTTAAAGAACACATTCAAGAGCTCTTTGGATTTTTGGATTGTGTAGCCGTCCTCAGTTTAGCATAAGGAAGGATAAGTACGTTCTAGGATATTTTGGCCAAGGAAAAAGATGTCCAAACGGTGAACTGCTTGTCGAACTACTATTGGAACATAAGCTAATACTTCTCTACAGAATGCAAAAGAAGAAAAAGTGGATTTTGTTATCCCCTGACGGCAGCTTTAAAAACTTTACGACAACTATCTATCCTTTAAAGTTTTCATGAATACATGGGTCCTAAAATGCTGGAAAAACAACTAATGCTGGCTCAATTGGGAAATTTTAAATACAAACGAATCCATAGAACACTTCAAGTTATAAAGAAAAGAAAAAGCTTGTTAACCAATCATCCAAACCAAAAAAGGGAAATTCTAGCTACCACGTTGAGTAAGGAGATCAGAGAAAATATCAGGAAAGATAGAAATAATAAAAGGAGGCAATCACAGAAAAAAACATATATAAAGTTGACGGGGGTGGGAAAGGAACGAAGGCACTGAGGGAATTGAGAGAGCTGAAAAAGGAATGGATACCAAAGTTCAATAAAATGGAGACTGTATCTACAAATAGAAAGGACATAATTGAAGTAGCTATAAAATTTACCAAGGTCGATGGGTTGACTAAAATGAAATGAAAATGAAAATATTGAATGAAAATCTAGAAGCATAAATACTCCCTAGTGAAATAGAAAAGACTATATGCCGTCAGAAGATGGAGAGAGCTCCAGGTCCAGATAAAATCATGAACAAACTCCTGAAAGGCACTCTTGAAGAACTATTACCTAACTATTATTATACGTATATCAACGTTTAATGTAGTAATGGAGACGGTCAAGATACCTATGCAGTAGAAAACATTCCATATCATTCTCATATTAAAAAGAGGACAAAAAGAGAACACAGGCAAATATAAACCCATAAACCTGCTCCTATATATTCCTGGCATGAGGATATGGTCCACCCGGCATTCAAGGTACCGGATGGTAGTTTCGCACTTTATCGCCTGACCACGCAGCTCAATTAGACTTAGACGGGTCTCTTTTACGCTTGAAGTCTATCATTAGACATACATAACATATATTATAACATCTATCCAGCCATTCAGTAGCAGGTATAATTGGCGCTGCATTTTACTCGCCGCGAACTCGGTGTTGTGTGAAGACGTAAAGAACGCGCTGTCGTCTGCATATGGGGCCAACAGCACATCTTCATTCCGTGGAGCGTTCTGCTCCAGCGTTGGACTGTAGTCCGTATACACCACATACAGGTATGGCGATAGACAGCCTCCTTGTGGGATACCTGCTTTGATTAGGTAGCCGTGTAGACCTGGTACCGTGCGGAGCGGGAGATGACTCGCCGCTCTAGATCGGTCGAGGTGATGAAAATATCAATCCCCAGCAGTGGCACTGGTTCAGGCAGGGATCCCTATATGCGCGCTTGCATCTGTTGGTGGAACGCGGTAGTGCCAGGGGCTGATAGAACCGCAGTGAATTACCCTTCTAGGTGCCAGGTTGCTAGGATATCAGCCCTCTCTTTCTCTGCACCTTGCCCACGCTCGTCACTGCCCAAGAGTGGGCAGATGGGCTGTGATGCCTTGGAGAGTTGCTGGTTCTGGCAATGAAGCAAGGTTTGGTGCTTCGAGGCCAGTTCGATACGCTGAACGTCGCTCCCACGCCTCACCCTTATGTACCTAGATGGCGGATAGCTCATCTTTTAGCCGAATCAGTTTTGCTTCACCTTCACGGGCATCGGGTGCAAACCCACAGTTTCCTCAGCTCCCTTTTCTTCAGGAGCTGATTAAGAAGCCTATGCGAAGGCGTGCCTTTTAATCTTTCTAGTCTCACCGCCGCCCTGCGCAGTTTCTCCTGTATGTCTTAGTTGAATTGCGCGCAGCGCGGCGTTCTCTACGTCTTCGCGTGTTGAGATTGAGGCGCTGAATTTAAAGGTAGATAACGCTCTCGTATAGGCCTGTCAATCTGTACGGAGTTTGCAGTTTCTGGCGAGTGAGTCCGCTGCCTGGCTCAGCACGATGAGCACAGGGAGGTGGTCGAGCTTCAAGTGGAGCAGGGCCCCGATCTGAACCTACGCGACAGAATCACTCTTGCGTAGATCGCTGGTGAAGAGAATGGGTCTCTTGAAGTCCTCGATGAGATCGTCGAAAACCATTTTCAAAATAAAGTCCTAATTATTATTATTATTATATTATTAAAGTTTAAGAAAAATTATTTGTTGTTAACGCTAATATAAAACACGCTGCCGGGACCTGAAAACATTTAAAAGTAGGAAGGAATATTGTAGTTAATTCCGAACTGATCTAAGCGGCAATTAGGTGAAAATGAACGTATCGTAAATACAAAACGTTTTATAACGCCTACCACTCGCGAACTTGGCCTACGCTGATTGTTACATAGATAAGGTAAAGTCGGATGAATTCTGTTATATTACGAAATTCCGTTTTGGTTTATTCACGTAGGAGGTGAAAATTACTTTTTTAGTGATGCAATAAACTTGTTTCGAATCTAAAAAGTTGTATAACTTTGCATACTTGTTTTGGGGCACATGAGTTGTACTTTATTTGCCCAGTTTTTCAATAGAAGTTGGTAAATCAGCAACTGGTGTGCTTGGCGTTTAATCACTATGATTTCATGTTTGTGGACTCGCAACGCTCAAATTTAAAAATAAATTATTCGGGTATTATGTGCTAATTGAGATTTATAAATTTTACTCCTTAGTAGGGCAAGCCGGGCTTTTGGGCTTGTATGGCAGTACCGCCACTGCGTGGATCATTAGAAGAGCTGCAAATCCTTTGACGAATTAAGACAGATATTCGCTGTATAATATATATATAATTTCGCTAAATTGGTTTCCTCTTACAAATCATGTTAAATACAAGTTGCAGTATAATTTTTAAAAGCATCTTTGAACCTGATTAAATTGAATTTTTTCAAACCTTGTTTTAGTTTCATGCTACAAGATTAAGTTACTTGGCTGTAGCGATTCCTAATTTATTTGGAAAAAGCATCTGTGAACCAGATTACATCAAGTTTTTTAAATTTTCTTTTAGTTCTACAACGCTGAGTTACTCGGTTGAAGCGATTCGTAATTTATTTGGATTTATGTGTATATATATAAGTTAATGACTGAAAGAGTATATTGAAATGTTATTTCATTATACTCTTTTTGTCATAAACTGTATATAATCTTTACATGTCTGAAACATTTTTTTATTAAAACTAAGCTTATGCTTATACAGACGGTCGTTTTACCCATAATCGATTATGCAAATGTGTGTTACCCAGACGTTAACGAGGATCTTCTTAATAAGCTGGAACGTCTATGTAACAACTATATCCGATACATCTTTAGCCTTCGGAAGTATGACCATGACACTGAGACCATCTGTCGCAACCATCTTAGATGGCTTACTATCCAACAAAGACGAATTTCCATAAAATAAAGTATTTATTTCTTAGTATCTATTAAAGATTTTTAATATCATTTATTTAATTGCCATTTAGCATTCTTGTTTTCATTATTGTACCTACCACAAAATCCCCTCCTCTCCACGCCCCGGGTTGACTGGGAGAGAAAGCCCAATGTCATTAAGTCCCTCTATAATTATTATTTATAATATTTCAATAAAGTGTAAATAAATATTAATTATACTGTAGAGGGAATCAATCAACGTATAATACGATGATTAAATATTTGACATGCTGTTAGAAAAGCATTCGCCAAAATTGTCTTATTTGTCTAATACTATTGAATAAGGTGGGTGTTTGGCTGATGACCTATCTAAAAAAAGCTATTTATTTGGTCCTTAGTCTATTTTGTCGTTCTGTCTAGAGAAGAAGAATTAAGAAATTGTGTATGTCGAAGTTTTTTAACAGATCCAGACATATTTCTCTGTCAATATACTTTTGATTAATAGGGAACTGTTCTGATCTGTAATTTTCTTCTAGAGGTATAAACAACATTTTTAAGTTGATAAAATTAATTTTTATACGAACAAGTTGAAAGGATACTTACATTTACATCGATTGTTTATGATAATGACATTTTGCGGTGGTCGTTTCAGAGTTTTGACAAATACGTACTTAGAAATTTATCTATTCGACTCTGTTTTGTCAATGGTCTGATATATTATTTATAAAATATCTAAAAAATAAATTTTGGACATTTCTAAACTTTTAAGTTGATTCTTAGGTTACCTGTCATCCTCCTT
The DNA here is from genome assembly GCA_018247575.1 of Eurytides lysithous rurik. NCBI lineage: Eukaryota > Metazoa > Arthropoda > Insecta > Lepidoptera > Papilionidae > Eurytides > Eurytides lysithous. Next base: position 4,038 of record DWHO01000379.1, on the reverse strand, counting down.
GTATTACTAATCTATATATTTATTTCACGTTTCCATTAATTGAAACAAAAAAAAACATTAAATGTTAAACATTAATAATTAAGTGTACTTAATTTAAATGTCCGTGTACACATATATATATATATACATACGTATGTGCATTACATACACACATGCATTAAAATAAAATAAAATGTTGCGAATGTGCAAGAGCGACATTAAGCAATTTGGGATCTGTCAAAAAGTAATATTTGTTGTTTCGCATGAAAATGCAAGTGAAACGTGTAAATCACTCGTCCTACCAGACAATATCTGCTGATGGAATTGGTAACTAAGCAAAATCCTGGCCATATGTCACACAGCTGCTACATTGCTACAGTCCTCTGATTCTGACGGGCTGCTCGATTTATGAAATATCTGTTCCATTCGGCCTCGCGTTGTGACCTAGGGACTAATTCGGTACGATTTATTCGTTACTACGATTTTGCAGGTTATGCGGGATACATTCATAAATGTAAAAAAAATTGCAAAGTCAAAGATACGACATAAAATTACTACAAAAAACAATTATCAAAATCTAAATGACGAGACGATCAAGATGTGTGATGAAAATGATAAGCGATGCACAGTAATAGTTAAGAATTTAGATCACGTTAACTTAGGTACACGTGATCTACAAAAATAATTATTGCAGTTTAGTAGTTTTAAATATTTGTATCAGCAATAAAATATTGTTATTTTTTGTTAAAGATTTTAAAAAAGAGACCTTGATTTCTCCTTACAGTTATTGCCAGTTGGTTTATTGAAAGGATACGATATAGTTCGAGAAGTGTATTCTTCAATTACGTAGATTTAACGTGAATAGACGGATAAACAATGACCCATTTGGCGCAGTTGCTAAGCTATTGACTCCGGTGTCGCAGGTCGTGGGTTCGATTCACACTCGAGACCAATATTTGTAAGAACTACAGATGCTTGTTCCGGATTTGGGCGTTTGTCCCTGTGAAATTTATGTATGTAAAAAGACCTCGTAACACAAAATAATTTCTATCTCACAATGAGGGCAGAGCAATTAAAAAAAAAACATTTTTTTATATACAATATATACCTATGTTTTAAAGAGTCTGGACTTGTTTTAAAGGGTAAAGCGAACAAATTGCCAACTTACCGTTAGTAAGGGACTCGCTCTTCCATAACAGCGCAGTGCCATACAGTATCTTGAATTGTTTATGTATAAACTTGGAATTCATCCAGAGTTGAATGATCGGATATGTGTGTACGTACACAGTACGAGCAGTTCTCGCTAAATAAATCCGTTACACCTAATTATACGGAATTAAAGTAAAAAAATGTAGTCTTAACTGCCTAGTGGCCATTACACATTTTTATTTATGAGCTAATTACATTTCATTTTCATGATATTAATCGGATCTATTGAAAGGCAAGCTTATTTATGTATTGAGTCAAGTTTTAATAAAATATTCGATATGAATGTCAATAAATGTGATAACATATTTAGTTATCTTTAACAACTGGTATAAAATGAATCAAAATAGATGTGTTTTGTACGCCAGCAAGTAAAGTATAGTAAAAATAAAGTAATCCATGCCGAATAATCTGAAAGACTTATGCTATGTATTATAACTTGTTAAAATTAACCCACGTGACTTAAAGTATTTCCTCATTGTACAAAGTCATATTGGTAATAAATTTCAATACAGCTACTTTTTGATAAATTATTGATCACATTATGAAATTTTTCATTTTCATTTTAAATTTGCTCTTTATATAATTCGCTTGCGTGAATTTGATTTCAAGACATTGTTACCTTTTTTCCATTATGTTCTGGATACTGAGAAGTTATCTCACCGTATCGCTAAATTGATTTATTTACGGTAAATGTGTAAACATTATATTAGTTCGTTATGTCCTTGTAAGGAAGGCAAACTAATAGAATACACACAACGCACACGCATTCGTTTCATCAGTAAGGAGGATTTTTCAAGTGTAAAATTAGAAGTGTCGATATGCGCAATGAATACGCTACTATACTATGTTATACTATTTATTGTTAGTCTTCACATTGCCTCTTTATTCTTTATTACCGCTAACAAAATTAACGCAGAGTTTTCCTTTGTTATGACTTGTGATATTTACATGGCTTCATGCTTATTGTCGGCTTAGTTCTTTGCTCTACATTACAAAAAACAATATTTCATGAGTTAATTAAATAATAAGTTTATGCCGTATATATTTCAGTTTGGAAAGCTCCATATGCAATGTTTTGCACGACTTAAAAAATTCTGAATACTTTTTCTTTATATCTTTAAACTAAATATTGCATTTTGTGTATTTGAGAATATAATACATTGCATTGTCTAACGTATAGATGTGTTTTATAAGAAGTCCTATATGTATGTGATATCAATTTATTTTAAATTTTAACATTCATAATAACATGTCATTTAATAAATCTAGAACTGTCAACAGGATTTCGCTTTATTCGACATCTATAAAACATGTTAAAATTACAAGTGACTCTATTCCTTAATTTTCTCTTTGTAAGTAAGACAATAGTTAAAAAATTATTATCGTGTTCAGTGCTGAGGGGCTAGGAAGCGAGAATGACATTTATGGTAGTAGGAATTCGAATGAATATTAATGGTTCTTTAGAAGCCGATTATGGGGTTGCAAGGAAAGCCTCGCGATTCGCGGAATTCAATTCTGTGGCGCCGACCGGCTGGCGGGGTACTTACTTGAAATCGAGTAAATTTTATACCACAGCCTGTTACTAGTGAACAATGTCGTAGACGACTCGTTTAGAACGAATTAGAAATTATTTATAGGGAAAATGTATCTGTTTTTATAATAAAATTGCAGAAAACGCCCAGAAAGCTCCTATTGCTAATTATAAAAAATGTCAAAGGACGTTTGTATGCTGAAGTTTATTGTTAAGTAAATGATTTCATTGAAGATAGCACACCTTGAGTACGATGTTACGAAGATTCAAATCATAAAAAAATTGTCAACGTAATTTACAAAAAGCAACAGTTTTATCGTTAAAAAGTTCTAAAATAATTATTTTTTGATTATATTTTTTTATCCACTTGAATCACTAAAATTTGAAAAAAAAAATGTATTTATATATATTTATTAAATACTAACGGTGCAAATAAACTCCTAAAAGTTTGTTTTCCAACAGGTTAGATATATATATGTCCTTCAATTTCATTTGAAATGACGGCGAATAAAAAGTAATATTGTATACGCTTTTAGATTAAACCTCATTGTGGTTGCAGAGGAAATGAGTAAATCAATCAGTTGCCACACATGCACGTTGTAACAAGCGTGACATTTTTCCATGGACTATTTTTCGCGCGCAATTTTTATTGAAATTTTTTGTCGCTTATTTAAATTTTGTTTGGCAGGAAATAGCAGTCTGATAGTGAATATCTCAAACACCACTCGGGGATTTTAGCCGCATAATAATACAAATAAATATTTACAATTTGATATAATCATTCTTCACACGATCTTTGAATATATGTATACTTAAAGATTTTTCACTTATACTTAGTCTGATCATAAATACTGTGTGACAATAATTAAAAATAAACAAAATATTACTTTTGAATTTGGAATATGTCATTTTTATACGATTGTTCGTTGTGTTTTCTTATTTTCGCGCCAATATACTGTAAAATATTTTATGATATTAAAATGGAGTGGGGTGACAAAGAGAACCGAATCGTTGTTATTGCATTACATGGAGCCACATATAATTTTTGAAATCCCCCATACGCTTGGTATTAGTCAAATATTTGTGTACCGGGACCAGAACCTATTGATAGGTTCAATGAAACCTCCTCTGTTTGTGACGGCAAGATTCTGTCCGGCCACGTAGTGTTCGTACGGAAACGGCGATTAAAGCAGTAAGGGAAAAAATTCGAAGGAATCCTGTCCGAAAGCAAAAGATTTTATCCCGGAAGATGAAGATAGCACCTAGAACCATGTCGCGTATTTTGAAAGATGACTTAGGACTTGCAGCCTATAAGAGAC